>OX451735.1:223768186-223956295 GCA_948472305.1 Vicia faba
TGAAACATGGTCCCAAATATTCAAATGCATCATTTTGACCTAATTGCATATATCAATTCATTTCTCAAGATCATTGGATTGACAGATGAAATTTGGTCAACTGATGAAAAAGTCAAATGTACACTGAAAAGTCAAACTTTGACTTTTTGACCAAATTTGAGTTTCAAAGATCAAATTCATCAAGACATTCAAGAATATAAAGCTTGATTATCAAGAAGTCAAGAAAGTCAAAAGTCAATGTGAAAAGTCAAACTTTTCAAGACTTAGAAATTTTTCTAAGTGTTTTTACACATGATAATTTCACTACTTCATGCCAATTTTTCACCAAGATGCATGATGATTCAAAGAAAACTTTCAACATGAAAGTTGTAGATATTGATGAATTCTATAACTTTGTATTAGAGGGTTGATGTCCAAAAAATTCTTAGATTTGAAGATACAAGCCCATGAAGTCATGACATTTTCATCTAACACTTAGAGAAATTTCTAACAGATTTTGGTCAGGATTTTATCCCAACTTCTTGGCACTTTTTCACATAGTTCCAAGATGATTTTGTCAAAATGTCCAACATAAAAGTTATAGAGGATGTTTCAAGATTTCCAAAACATCCAATAACATGAATTTATCATACTTGAGCTAGGAGATTCAAGGATCTAAAGTTGGGCATTCATTCTTGATTTACAAGGCAGATTTATGATGAACAAGGAACCAAAATCTTAGCTATGCTGCATAATCTTACTTTACAGGCCTCTTGACTTGCAAATATATCCATAATTAGAGTTTTACACAATTGATTGAACCATCATCCAAGTGATTCAAGTATTGTTCATTGCATCTTTCCATTTTTGGCACAAAGGCACCATTGTCATTCTTGCAAAGTTCACTTTAATCACAAAGTTAATTTCTTGAGCCTCTAAATTGTTGTTCTAATCACACTCAACTTCTACAAGTCAAAACAAACATTTTTAAAGTGATCAACCACTCTAGATAGCTTGGTACAAGCATTGGAAACATGTTCTTCATGCTTGCTTCAAAAACAAGAAAGATAGCCATAACATGTGATAAAAAATCTGATTTGTTTTAAGTCTCAAACCTTCTCTATAATTAGAGAGACCAATTGAAAGAGAAGGAGGTCAGAAAAAAGAAGGAGAAACTAACACTCAAAATCATTTTGCTTTCAAAAACCATAATTGTCCACAAAACCTCCATTTTTGAGCTCTGAAGTCCAAAATTTTGAATCTCATACCTTGCAAGTTTTCTTCAAACGAACCATCCAAAACCTTCACATACACCATATAGAAGTTTTTAAAACATACGAACAACTTCTGTAACATCATTGTCACCACCTTTTAAACTTAAAAACCATACTTTGCAATTTGACTTGGTTGGAGTGGTTCAGTAACTTTCAGCACAAAGTGAGGATTGGAACAACTTCAAAAAGGTCTGAGGGAGTTCAATCAATTATCACATTGTGCTTGAAAACATCCAAACACATTTTTAATTTTCACCTCAAGAGGTAAGTTTTCTCAAACTGTAATTTCCTTGTTCATACATCATTTTACTTTCGTTTTCAAAAGAATAAAACAGGACAAATCAAAGTAGAAGAGTTGCAAACACTCAAAACCACAAAAAATACTTCTGGAAGCCTGACACGGTTGGCCGTGTCGCCTGACACTGGCTGTTTTAGGGAGAAAATAAGACAAAGTGAAAATACAGGGTTCTGACACGGGTGTCCGTGTCACAGGACACGGCCCGTGTCCCTCTTATTGGGAGAAAACTTGAAAAAATGGCAGGACAGGGTCCTGACACGGGTGCCCATGTCAGCACAGCTAGGACAAAAAAAGACATGCATAATTATTACAGGGTTCTAACACGAGTTCCCGTGTTACAGGACACGGCCCGTGTCAACTTCAACACCAAAAATCTTGATTTTTTGAGACTTTTTTTGCTATTATTTTTATTCAATTTTTTTTGTAATAGTAATTAGGTTTTAATTGCTTTCATTCTCCATTCATAAAATTGTATCCCCATCCCCTAAATGATGTAATAACGTAGCACTTTAATTTCCTCAATTTATCGCTTTCGAATAAAAATGCTAGTAATTAGGGTTTGTATGGAAAGATAAAATCAATACTAGAAAAACCTAATCCAAGATAAATCAAGCATGAAATAAAAAACACTTTCACACTTGCACCTCTAGGATTAACTCCACTTTGTTGCGTTAAATAAATGGTTATGATATGCATGTGAGACACTTTAGCAAAAATAATCAAAAATACAAGATCATAGTCCCTCAATGACGCTACAGATGTTGCCTTCAAAATGATCTTAGACCCTTAAGAAAAATGCTAAGGTATCTCACAACATTGCATTTTATGACTATACGATGTACCACGCCCGTCCCTTCACATCCAATAATAAGGCTTATTATCAATCAATGGTAAGATAGAAACATCTAAAGGAGGAGGAAATGAACAAAAGACGTTTTGAGTAGGTAGAACGTTCTTAGATGCTTGCTCACAATCCATCTTCAAAAACAAACATCTTTTCAAACACACCAAACACTTTCAAAACATGAAATATTTTCAAAAATTCCAACACTTCGTATGCATTCTTATAGATATGAGAATCATTACAAAATTTTCTTAAACGAAGGCGCTTTTCAAAAATACTTTCAAAACTCACCACAAACACATTTCAAACAAAGCAATTTCAAAAGCGATCTTGCAAGAAACTAAGATCCCATAGATAATTATGGATGAAAAGGGTGCTAAAACCTTCCCTTTTCATAATCTACCCCCTGAACTCAAGAAAATTCTCAAAAGGTCTTTCTTGTTCTTTTCCCCCTTTCCTTTATTGGATAACAGAAAATTCAGTGGCGACTCATGCTATCAGCAACAATTATGATCAAACGCAAAACAACCAAGTCAGTTCTCCCACCATATCACAGAACTGGCGACTCTGCTAGGGATTACTTAAAAGTGGGGTTACCTTAGAGCTATATCACCTTTAAATGCTTCATTGTTTGATTTGTTTGTTGTACATTTATGGGTCCTTGTTTGGGTTTTTATTGATCCTCCACCCGGTCGGGGGAATATTATTAGGTAAGTAGCAATAAATTGTGGGGATTGTGTGGGGTATATCGACATGGTTGAAGAGATATCTATGTTTGTGTGACACATTTGTTGGTACAGGTAGCCCTTGAGTCCAGTCAAGGAGAATATGGGGCTGCTGTATGGTGTCATGAAGCACTAACTGGCCTTAGAACCTTTAAATGAATAACTTGGCCATTAGGAAGTAGTGAGATAGCCGGCTTTGGTGCATTCTGAAGTTGGTTGATACTTGATGCTACACTCATTGAGATCTGACTCTTGTGATATTTTGGTCGCCAATAAAGAGGCTTGTGCTGAAACAATGCCCAATGGAGAAGGATCAATGATATTGAGATCCCTAGAACCCGATTACTTTCTAGAACAGGTTGAACCCACTAAAATTCAAGAGGGTACTTACCAATGAAACCTCATGCAAGCCTAAACCTAAGGACTTGTTTGCTTTATGTGATACGGTGGGAGAACTGACTTGAGGGTTTTGCGTTTAATCGTAAATGTTGCGGTTAGCAAGAGTCGCCACCGACTTTTCTTTTATCCAAAAGGAAAGGTGAAAAAGCACAGGAAAGACCTTTGAGATTATTTTTTGAGTTCGGGGGGTAGATTATGAAAAGGGAAGGTATTAGCACCCTTTTCATCCATGGTTTTCCATGGGCTCTTAGTTACTTGCTAGATCACTTGCTTTTTGTTTGAAATTGTGCTTGATGTGGTTTTTGAAAGTATTTTATAAAGAGGCTATTGTTTAGGCAATCTTTGTAATGATTCTTGTTTGTAAGAATGTATACAAAGATGTTTGATCTTTTGAAAAATTTTTCAATTTTGTAAGATGTTTGAAAGTGTATGTGTTTGTTTTGGAAATAACAAGGATGTTTGTTTTGAAATGGAGAAAGTAATTAGGTGCAATCTACCTACTCAAATGTATTTCTTGTTCATTTTTCTTTTCCTTTGACATTGTTACCTTACCATTGATTTGGTAAGCAACCTTATCTTTGGATGTAAACGGGATGGGCGTGGGTCATCGTATAACCATGAATAGCAATATTGCAAGGTATCTTAGCATTCTTTTGAGGGACTAAGATCATTTGTAAGGCAACTTAGATAACGTCATCGAGGGACTATGATCTTGTATTTGCTTGTTTTTGCTAAGATACCTCACATGCGTAATATGGCCATTTGGCATAAGGCAACCAAGTGGAATAACCCTAGGGGTGCTTGTGTGCAAATGTATTATTTTCATGCTAGTTTTTATCTTGAACTAGGGTTTTCTAAGTATTGGTTTTAGTCTTTCCATACAAACCCTAATTACTAGCATGTTATATAAAAGCGATAAATTGCGAAATTTAAAGTTACTACGCTATTACAACATTTGTGGGAGGGGGTATACAAAT
This sequence comes from Vicia faba, assembly GCA_948472305.1. NCBI lineage: Eukaryota > Viridiplantae > Streptophyta > Magnoliopsida > Fabales > Fabaceae > Vicia > Vicia faba. The sequence goes on from OX451735.1 coordinate 223,772,683, forward strand.
TCATGAATGGGGATTGCAAGAATTTAAACCTAATTAGTCTATTACAACCATATTGAATTGATATCAATGTACAAGGAAATAAATAAATACAAAGTACAAAATGAATGAATATACAAAAAATGAAAAAATGTAAAGAAAATGTATCTTTGTTTTATTTTCATGAAAAAGGGATTTTGCCTTAACCTAATTAAATAAAGAAAATAATTAATTAAATTTGAATTTTATTAAGAGAAGATTTTAAGTAAAACCCTAGTTCTATTAATTAATCAAAATAAAATAAGTTTAAGAAAAGTATTTTTGGTATTTTTATCTTAAAAATATTTATAGTATTATAAAATATTTTTGGCCTTCTTTAATATTAAAAATAATGTATTTTAAATGGTGTGAAAAATAAATAAATAAAAAACATAATATTAATCAAGTCTACAAGATTAGTTAATAAAATAAATAAAGTATAATAAATAAAAATATTTTTTGTGGAAAAAATAAAATAAAATAAGTCAAGATATAAATCTATATTTTTTGTATTTTATGATTTTTAGTATTTAAAAAATATATTTAAGAAAATAAATGAAATAATAAAAAAGAAAAATAAAATAAATTAGGCCAGGGGCGTATAAAGGAAATAGGGGGTTAGCTAGCAAAAATAAAAAAAATAAGCCAGGCCCAAAGAGGCCCAGCGCCCTGCAAACAAAAAAGTCAGAAATGTAAAACATGTAAAAAATGCAAAAGGGTACCACTGGGGCTCGAACCCAGGTCCCAAAGGTTACAGGCGCGCGCTTCTACCACTGGGGTGGCTATATATCCGTTAATATAAACAAAACAATAAATATACAAGGTAAAACGCGCCCTAAAGACTTCATCTTCAACCTCCAGCCAGACCAACTGTAACTTGCTCATTTTTCATCAAAAATGAAAACTGTAAACATGAAACTTGTAGCAAATTTTCTCACGATTCCAGAAATGTAAAGTATTAAAACTATAGATCAAAGATAAGCATGAATTTTAATGGCCCTAATCTGAACCCTACAAATTTCAGAAATTTCAGTTTCAAAATTCTCTAAGCTCAAGCAAAATTAATGAAAACTATGGACATGGTTAGCTTCAGGGCAATGATATCTACATGTTTTGTTCACAAATAAACTATTGATGATGCATGTATGAAGAGTTCCAAGTTGAGAAAACTTACCTCAAAATTGGAAATCGTGTTTGGAGGTTGAGCTTGTTTCAAGTGATGGTGATGATCAGGTTAGCTTCCTTGAGGTCCTAGGAAGCTAATGTAATGGTTTGCTTGAGTTGAGAGTGGCTGAAATGACTTGGAGAAGTCAATGTGAAATGCTCTGTTTTTGGTTATGGAGGATATGGTAAATGATGTTACAGTAATGAAACATGGATAAAGATAGGTTACACTTGATGTAAGGAAGCTTTAGAGACTAAAAGGCCAAGAAATGCACGAGGGTAATGTGAGTTTGATGTTCAAGGTCAAAAACTGTGCAACAATGGAGTTTTTGGGAAATTTCTAATTTGAGAGAGTTTTAGTGTATTTCAGGGTGCTTAAGGTCGTCCTCTAGCTCACAAATAGTGACTATTTATAAGCAACAAGTTTGAAGTGCTCTAGTTGATTAGAGTTCAAATTTACATGTTTAAGTTAAACATGTGATTTTTTGACAAAATAAGTTTCCATGCCTTGTACTTGCTAAGATAGAGTGGTTATGCTTTAAAAAAGCTTGCTTTTGACTTTGTGGATGGAGTGTGATCATAGGGAACAAGTTAGAGGCTGAAGAATGAACTTTACGCAAAAAGCTTGCTTTACAAGAATGGCAATGTTAACTTTGTTCTATTAATGGAAATGCAACTTGGATAATAGCTCAATTGCTTGGATCAAAGCCCTAACAGTTGTGTAAACATTTAATTATGAAGTGACAAACAAGTTTGAGGACTGCAAAGCAAAGATTATGCAGCCTAGCATGGATTTGGTTCATGTGTTCATAAAAAATGACATGTAATTCAAGTGACAAAACCCTAACTTCATCTCTTCGATTCTCCCTACTCAAGAATGATCTCAAGGAGTTCTTGGACATTTTGGAAAGCTTGTAATATGATCTACAATCCATCTTTGAATTTATTTTTAATATTCCCCTTGGAACTATATGAAAAAGTTCCATGAAGTTCCATCTTAGTTTCATGACCAGATGTTCATAAAATTATAACTTGAGATCCAAGAATTTTTGGAAGGAGTTGTGTAAAGAAAAGTTTTATATTTCATAGAGATCTACAACTTTCATGTTGGAAGTTTCTCTTAAATCATCTTGCATCATGGTGAAAATTTGGCTCAAAGTTATGAAAAAAAATGAAATTTCCAACGCTTAGAAAAATTTCTAAGTTTAGAAATTTTGACTTTTCAAAATGAAATCTTGACTTTTTGATTTCTTGATGAATAAGTTTCATATTTTGACATGTTTTGATGAATTGTGATCTTTGGCACTTGAATTTGACCAAAAAGTCAAAGTTTGACTTTTCAGTATACAATTGACTTTTGATAAGTTGACTGCAAAATTCATCTGTTAATCCAATGGACTTGCAATGTTTTGAACCATGTCATTAGGTCAATATTATGAAATTGGACTCTTGAGATCATGCTTTAAACCAATTGACCATTTTCTAGGTCAAAAATCAGAAATTGCCCTTTCCCAGTCAAAACCCTAATTTTGACCATTTTGCCCTTTTGGAGATTTGATCAAATTTCTTGAGGGGTTGTGGTCCAAACTTTATCAAATTATAAATATGAGTTAAAATGTTGATGTCGATAAAAAATTATGAAGTTTGACTGTATATTGGCCAGAGTTGACTTTTTCCCCAATACAACTGATTTTTAGGTCAACTGCTCAATTGATTGATCAAAAATGTGATCCAAGGCTTGAAACTTGACATGAATAAACTAGGGGGTCCATAACGGTCCATTAAAATCATATGGGGCATAGAAGGTTCAAAAATCTTTGTGCAAACTCAAACTCTAGTTTTGGGTCATCAATGCATAAGGAGGTGTCTTGAGCTGATCAAACCCTAGTGCAGTCTTGAGCTAGGGAGATCTTGTGAGAAAATTCTTGATAAGTGAGAGGGAAAATTTTGGGGTACAACAACTTCCCCTTTTCAATCTTCTTAAGCCTGAAGATTTAGATTGGCAAGTTCTGCCATTCGTGACTCGAAGGTGGAAGACGATTTGACACTAGAGTGCCCAAAAATTTTCACTCGGTGATGTGATGGTTGAGGTAATGAGCTTAAAGATGCCATTTGGAGATTTGATAGAAAGTTGTGGGAGATGGGATTGTAGATTCCATCCAAAAGTGTTTGCTGAATTGCAATTTGTAAGCTAAAAGAATGAGTATCAGAATGGCGTCCGTATTTGGAGCGTATTTGTACTGTACCTGAAGATCGAATCTGAATTAGTATCAGAATGGCGTCCGTGTCTGGAGTGTATCTGAAATGTATCTGAGAGTTGAATGAGTTTCAGGATGGCATCCGTGTCTGGAGCGTATATGAACTGTATCTGAAGATCGTATCTGAATGAGTATCAGCATGGCGTTCGTGTCTGGAGCGTATATGAACTGTATCTGAAAATTTTGAACATTTGTTAATGGTAGCTGTTAACCTTATCTTGAAAAGGGTAAAAAGTTAGCTAATATGCAATGTTAGGTTGTATGAAATGCATAGTATAATGCATTTGTGTTATCAATGTTTATGATATATGGATGCGATGTATGCGTATGTGAGCTAATTTGTTGCATTGATGTTGGATTGGGGAAAATAAATCACTGGCTGCTGCTGAAGATATGGGATGTAAGTCTTCGTGTTGTGAAGTTGATGAATTTCCATTTAGAGAAATAAACTATATTGTAAAGGAAATGCCATGTACTGCTTGTAATATCCTGTTGGGAAATCTTGAAAAATTGAACGACTTCTACTGGGGATTGATAACTGGAAGCTCTATTCCGCAGGGGATTGAACTGCACACTACGGGGGATTATGGAAATAGCATGGAGAGATTTCCCTACCTCTTAAATCCATCAGTGATTGTCTTTCAATTTTGTTTATTTGCAAACAGTAATTACGTTCAAACACATATGTTCAATAATGAATCATTGGACGTTTTTGTAGATAAAACACAAGCGTAAAGAAAAACAGATAGTTTTTGCACTTTCAAAGGGATATCTTAATATTGAGTTTGAGTAAGTATTTTTGTACAATGGGACAAACATTATAGTAAGAGAATGTCGTCGTAAAAAAATGAAAATTTTAATACAAAGAAAAGATAGTTATGTGCAATAATCCCATGGGGTTCCCATTCTGCTATAGCCTTTGTATCTCTGAGCATCTTGTCTATTTGTTGCCTTGTAATAAGTTAATTGAATTGATCAGAACCTCTGAGTTTGCAGGTTGTCCGTAAGGTGATCCAACGGGACATAGTCATACGCTTTAATTCCCTAACTTTTTCCTAGACTGCCCTTTCGGGTTTTTAGTCCACCGGGATACCCTTTTTTGCCCAAGCCGCCCTTTCGGGTTTTCGGCTCGCCGGGTGTATAGATTTTTTTGTTTTATCCCTAACTTTTTCCCGAACCTTTTTGGTTCGCCGAGATGCCCTTATTTTTCCTAGGTTTGTTAACCTAACGGGTCTCTTATACGTAGTATCTTTTGACTATGTCTGTGTTTGCAGGGTGCGGCAGGTCGTCACCATCCATGGTGGTCAAGATCATTGCGCCACCAAAGAATATGTTTTTGATTACAAACGGTCATTCATATGTAGGAGTCCGTTTTCCCCTGGGATCACCTTGCGTTAGTATAATGCGCTTGATCACCAGATCCCCAACTTGATACACTTGGCGTCTGACCTTTTTGTTGAAAGCCTTGATCATCTATTTTTAATACATTTGACCATGGCAGACAACAGCAAGCCTTTTCTCATCAATAAAGTTTAGTTGATCAAGTCGATTCTGGACCTCAATAGGCAAGACAACCTCCATGTCGTATACGAGATAATAAGGTGTTGCCTCGGTTAATGTGCAAGTTGTGGTACGATATCCGTGGAGAGCGAATGGTAGCATCTCATGCTAGTATTTGTATGTGACTGTCATTTTTTGTGTGATCTTATTAATGTTCTTATTTGCGGCTTCGACAACACCATTCATCTTCGGCCGGTAAGGGGAGGAATTGTGATGCTGGATCTTGAATTGCTCGCATAGGGCGGTGATCATAGTATTATTAAAGTTTGTACCATTGTCTACAATGATCCTCTCCGGGATATCGTAACGACAAGTGAGATTCTGCTTGATGAACCGGGCGATAACATTCTTGGTAGCGGAAGAGAAGGAAGTTGCGTCCACCCACTTTGTAAAATAATCAATGGCCACTAAGATGAAGCGGTGTCCATTGGAGGCGGTTGGTTGATTTCCCCAATCATATCAATTCCCCACATAGCAAAGGGTGTAGCGATAAAAAATGTAGCGGGGTAAATCGGAGATCGAGCTATTAATTAACTCATCTCACAAAAGCAAGAGTCGCCACCACGCTTTATTATTTCCAAGGGAAAAGGGAAAATAGTGAAATAAAACCCTAAAATATGCAATGTAAAATAATACTTAAAAGTAATGAAAATACAATGCATTTTGAAAAGAGATCTAGAGTTCGGGGGTTGTTTATACAATGGGAAGGTATTAGCACCCAATGCATCTATAGTACCCTATAAGAACCTTTTGAAATATCCGTTTATTAAAATTGTTTGTTTGATTAAAATGGTTTGTTTGGCTAAAATGGGTGTGGGTGAGATTTTGAAGATACGACGACCTAGTGTCAAAGTTTTGAATTAAAGGGGTGTGAGTTTTAAAATTGAATCTTTTAGGAAAGATGACTTAAGTTTAGAAGAATAGTAAACAAAAAATAAATGAAGGTATTCGCACAATCGTATAAGATGTACTTTGATAACATGAAGTCAACAAAATTAAAACATTTCCCTTGGAATTGAGACGGATGAAATATATAAAGATTAAATGATCGAGAATAAAGTTAATTAGAATAACAATTGTATAATTAAATAAACAAAAACTAAATAAGAGATTAATTTAAAATAGCATGTGTTTTTGTATTTTTTTTATAATGGCAAAAAATAATTATATATATATAATAAACTAAACTAATATTTTGTTATGAAATATATTTTGATAAAATTGGGAAAATAAGGCTAAAAGAACTAAAAAAATGAAATAAAATGCCCCAGTAAGGAGTTAAACTCGGGTCTCTTTGGTCATCATTGGTATACCTTGCCACTGAGTTATTGCTATTTTCTTGTCATATGTACATCTTAGTTAAACTAAAATAGAATGTCAAAATGTAATTGGGCTGGATGGGGCGAATTTCGGGTGGAAGTAAGTAGCCCAAGTTGTAACTGCCAATAAATGAATAAATAAAACGGATGAAAAGGCCTGGGTTGGACTGGGTATGATCCAGATCTACGTCTGTCCCCTAAGGTAAATGGGTTGCAAACCCTAAAAGATCCAAAATAATCAAACTACGCCTTCTTCTCTTTCCTCTCTGCTTACTCTCTTTCAAAGAAACCAACAAATTCGACCATGGAAACGCAAAGGTCTTAACACCAAACCTCTTTATCTCATCTCCATCAACACGAATTTTCCATCAATTTGAAGAAACAAACAACAAAAGTTATTAAATCAATATTTCCCCCTTTAAAACCCTAACCGCAATTTCACGCAAAATCGAAAACAATCGTGAACAAATTAAGGTATCACGTCAAACTGAGCATCAAAGTGAGGATGAAAGTCATGAAAGAATGTAAAAAGAGGAAAAGAATACAGATCTCCGCATTTCTTCTAGCGATATCCCGACGAGGTTCTGGTAGGTATGTCTTTATATTTTCCTGAGCTCTGTCTATATCTCTTCTAAGTCCTCTTCTAAAAATTGGGGGTCGTTTGTGGAATGTGAGCGAAAGAGAGAAATGGGCTACTGTGCAGTTTTTGATGGTTTACGGAAGTGGATTCGGTAACGGCGGAAGTGATTAGGTGTTGGAGCGGTAGACATAGGCGGAGGAACTGTGATGGTAGTGGGGAGTTGAGGTCTACGGTTGAGAGCAGAACAGGAAGGGAGAAAGATGGAGTTTACGATGTGAGATAAAGGTTGTTTGACAGAGGGGAGTGTGTTGTATAGAGGGAGTATATGAGCAGAGAGGTTTAACGTGTGAGGTAGAAGAGTGGGTACCAGAGTGGTGTTCGGATGAGTGAAAGGTTTTAACAGCGAGAGTATGAGCGAGGAAGAGGAGTTGCAGAATAGAGTTTTGATCTTCCATTTCAATTTGATCTCCGCTTTTTGTGTCATTTTCTATGTGTTTCTGTAAAGAGATTGTTCTGTGATATTTTATGTGTTCTCCCTTTTTACAGATAAGAGCAATGATTTGTTCCTGTTTTATTTTGGTTAGCTCTGATCTACAATTTAACAAAAACAGGTTATTTGGTTAACTCTCGGTAACGGTAAAGGTATGCTTATTTATTTTCCTACAGTTTAGTTACAATCCCTATACGCTCAGTTCTAATCTTCTGGTTCATTTGTAACAGCAAAAAAATAGTTTGAGTTAGATTCACACTTTTATACTTTTATTACAGTGAGTAACATATGCAGCTAACTACAAGTTACGATCATGGACAAGCACATAAGTGGATAAAAAAACAGTTATACCATGACAATAATTTATGCAAAAGTGAGGAAGAGTTATTTACCTATCGGAGACTTTTCGATGGAGCTTCAAGGGAAGGTAAGCTCAAATACCTTCTTCTTCTTCTGTTGCTATGTTACTGGTATTGACTAGTGAGAACTGTTGTGAGTAGTAGTGAATTTTTGAACAAAGTTATTTGTGCTTCTATCCTTTGCTCTCTATTCTTCTCTCAAAATTTCTTAATTTTTCCCGTCTAGTGTTCCCCTTCAATTTTTTTTCTCTCTGTATGTATTTTCTGATTTTTTTTCTTCCTCTTGATGTTCCTTTTCTGATTTTTTACTGTGATGCTTGATAAAAAAATTCTCTCCTTTTTCTATTGATAGAGGCCCTTATTTATAGTGAAATATGTGGGGTTTTAGGGGAGGGCGGGGGGGGGGGGGGGGGGTGGGGGGGTGGGGGGGTGGGGGGGGGGGGGGGGGGGGGAATAGTTGAGATTTGAACTATTTTAGGCTCTGTTTTGATGTTTTATGAGACAGCTTTTTGAAGTATGCATTTTAGTGCAATGTTTTGGAGTTTTATAGACTGGTTTTTGTAGCAGCAAAGGTGCAGATTTTTGTCTTATGGGCTGCATTTTGGACTGTTTTACAGAGCAGATTAGGACAACAACCTGGCATGGTTTTTGTTGAAACAAGGTTGGAGAAAATGGACAGCATTATACTCAAGAATTGGACTATTATTAGATTAAAACAGTGTTGTAAAAATGGGCAGCATTGGGACTGTTTTGTAGCAAGAATAATAGCTTGATTTTCATGTACAAAATTTGAATTTCTTTTGTAACTTTGTAACAATAAGTCCAAGTAAATTGTAACATGAATGGATATGTATTCTTCAATATATTCTTAATTTCCTTGTAATTGTAAATAACTTTGAATCTTCATTTGAAATTGAACCTTGATATGTCTTGATAAAAAATTCAAGGTCTTCCATTTGAATTGGGAAAGAATTGAATAATACTTGAATAAATTGTTGAATGATGAATAAATGATAATGCAAGCCTTAGACTTTAATATTACATTTTGTAATAGAGATCCAAATAAATCACATGAATTGATTTTGTAATCAAATAGCAACCCTCATGTAATTAATCTTGTGATGAACGATTATTTGAATCAAACTTATTTTTCTAATATCTCCTTAGTAAATGCTTATAGTGTGTTCAAATAACCATAATGTAAATCCACCAAAATAATCTTGAATAAATATTTCATGCGATAAATGATTATTCTTGAATGAGATCTCTTGGTAGCTCCTCTTTAATTATCGCTTGAATTCAAATATAGAAAATTCCAAAAATTCCAAATTCTTCTAGAACGGTTTTGAATTTAATCATCCCATTTTGACGAAATTCACCCCGCGTCATGAGAAAACTTGCAGATTACTTTTGGTCGAAGTGATCGGAAATGACTGGCATAGCTTGGTTTTCTTGTATTTTAAAGCAATGTCAAACACACATGAACCAGTGGCAGTAGAACTTCGACTGTTCTTTCTGAAAAATTTCAGAGACACTTGAGACCATCTGTTGGACAAAGTGTGGAAATAAAAACACGATTCTCTTGAATTCTTTTTGATGAACCAAACTTTGAGAATCAACGATCGACCGCATTTATGTCCCGAGACTCGAAACCCTAATTGATGTGTGACGTCCGATGCTCTTCTTTCAGACCTATTTCCTGCACATGAAATCAAAAAACAAAACATACACTTCGTGCTTGATTAGTGGTTAATCATTCATAAGATAAAATGCTCACAACATTCGATAATCTCTACACAGTCAAAGCTCGAAGGCGAAACGTTTGAAACCTACCATATTCTGTGACCTTGATGTATATATAAAACAATGTAAATAAAGCAGGGATCTTAGGTCAAAAATTGGGGTATGACAGCTTCCCCTATTTAAGTTTCTTCTATCCGGAGATATGAAGATTGAAATCTTTGTCTCGACGATATTGAAGGTACTTAAATACATAATACGCAATTTTTGCCCTAAGATACCGCCATTATGTTTATGATATGAATGTAGTATTTGAACTTTATGGAGAATGATACTGTATGAGACAAAATAATGCTGGAGAAACCAAGCACAAATAACCCACAGGAACAGAGATTATACACTACTGGGGAAATGAGCCGTCGACTTCGAATGATAGACTCTTAACGGGAAATAAATTTGAGAGAAAACAACTTCTGACCCTAACAAAGAAGACGCCTTGCATAGGCCACAAAAAAAATGAATATTGACCCAAGATGATGGTGAGTTCACAACTCAAGGTTAAAGATAGACAAAAGATGTATCAACTTTTGCTGATGGTGAACTACCAACTTTTACTGAAGTTAGAGATTTCATAATAAACCTCTCTGCGGGATTTTTTGGGAGAGATACCATTTGATGTTGAAACAACATATAGTTGTAGATACACAAGATTCTCAAATAAAGAGGCCGCCACTTGCTGTCTTCAAAGGATACCAATAAACGCACAAGCTGCTCAAATAAAGAGGGCATCACTTGCTATCTTCAAAGGATATTAATAAACGCACAAGCTGCTCAAATAAAGAGGCCGCCACTTGTTGTCTTTAAAGGATATCAATAAACATACAAGCTGCTCAAATAAAGAGGCCGCCACTTCCTATCTTTAAAGGATATTAATAAACGTACAAGCTGCTCAAATAAAGAGGCTTCCACTTGCTGTCTTCAAAGGATATCTATAACATACAAGCTGCTCATGAAGAGGCCGCCACTTGCTATTTTCCAAGAAAACTATAACGCCCAAGTTGCTCAAATAAATAGACAACCGCTTGTCGTTTTCCAAAGATGTCAATAACACACAAGTTGCTCATGAAGAGACCGCCGCTTGTCGTTTTCCAAAGATGTAAATAACGCACAAGTTGCTCATGAAGAGACCTCCACTTGTCATTTTCCAACAATGTCAATAACGTACAAGTTGCTCATGAAGAGACCGCTGCTTGTCGTTTCCCAAAGATGTAAATAACGTACAAGTTGCATATGAAGAGACCGCCGCTTATCGTTTTCCAATGATGTTCCAGAAGAATGTTGTGATAACACTGCCAGGGAATAAAATTCTTCTTCAAAGGGAACCATGAATAGATCCTTCCTGGGGAGATCAAATACTTAAATGCACAAAATAAATGTGCCATTCATCTAGGTTGCCCAGCCTGGAGAAAACCACGAGGTAGCCTATGCAAGAGACAAAACACAATCCAGGAATAAACCAGAGAGAAGACACTCAAACAAGATTCCACCCAATGAGAAAATAACCCAATTGGGGATTCACCCTATCCAGAGATGGACAAGGAAGGATAAATAAAAAATTCATCCACGAGGATTAGCTTAGTTGTGGAATTAGAAAGGAGGCACACTTTTTGCCTAAGTTGACATTCTATTTGGAAAGAGCAGATATGCTGCGTGGATAGACATAAACGAGGCATATGAACCCAAAATCATCGACAAATGTGAATATGCATGCATGATATAAGTGTAAATGAGTAAATGCATGTCATGTGTATGTTGATAAAATAGATGGAGGAAATAAATTGAAGATGATAAGATATCACAAAATAATTAGATACTCGGCCAATCTTAAAGAGACGGAAAATAACTGGAACTGGAGCAAAAGGCAACGTCAGAGCGTATCATACTACAAGGCTCAAGTCTCTCTGGGGAGAAAGGTATTCAAATCCAATCTTCTAATCATCAATAAACCACTGACATGATACAAAATGTACTTCAACTTCGGTTAGGGAGAAAAATCTCGCTCAATTAGTGATAACTGAAATAAGGCTTAACCAGAATTGCTGGGGAGTCACCAAGTTTAGTACTCTACTAGAAATACAATACTACACAACCAAAACCTCATGACGATTTTGAAAGAAAACATGTTCATCATGCAAGGATGAATTATTGGTATTGTTTTGCATTTTATGGCTTAACCATCCTCGGAGCAACTGTTAATATTTCTTCCAGTATTCATGACACATTTCAAAATAGAAATACTTTAATTAACTTTGTTTCAAATATTGCCATAAAAGATAAAAAATTTCCCGATAAAAACAAAAAGGATAAATGCTCAAACTTCATTAATAAAATGGTAGTTCGCTAACAACGCGACTCCAACGGTTTACAAAAGTTTTGGTAATAGTACATGAAAGAAAAAGGTTACACAAAAACAATGATCACTATTCTCCCTAACAACTTCGAATTCCGAGATGTGCTCAAATGACATGGATGGTTTGACCAAAAGCCTGCCTAAGCCTCCCCTTCTGGTTTTCAACTTATCGAACTGTCAACTCAAACTTAGGAGAAATACTTCTTGACTGCATCAGCATTCACGGAGCGTGGGAGTTCTTCACCATCCATATTTGTGAGAATCATGACGCCTCTAGAGAAAACCTTCTTAACAACATACGGTCCTTCATAATTCGGAGCCCATTTGCCCCTAGAATTAGGTTGGAAAGATAATATCTTCTTGAGCACGAGGTCACCTTCTCTGAATTCGCGTGGTCGAACCTTCTTATCAAATGCCTTCTTCATTCTTTGCTGATATAGTTGACCGTGACACAACGCTGTCATTCTCTTTTCTTCAATTAAATTCAATTGATCATATCTACTTTGACACCATTCAACCTTAGAAATTTTAGCTTCCATCAAAACTCTCATAGACGGGATCTCAACCTCCACGGGGAGTACTGCTTTCATGCCATATACTATGGAAAATGGGGTTGCGCCTGTTGAAGTTCGAGCTGAAGTACGGTACCCATGTAGAGCAAACGGAAGCATTTCATGCAAATCTTTATAAGTTACTACCATCTTCTGGATAATCTTTTTGATGTTCTTATTAGCAGCTTCAACAACCCCATTCATCTTTGGCCTGTAGGGAGAAGAATTTTGATGTTCGATCTTGAACTCTTCACAAAGCTCTCTCATCATTTTTTTATTTAAATTCGAACCATTATCAGTGATGATCTTGCTCGGGATGCCGTATCGAAAAATGATCTGATTCTTGATAAATCTGACCACCACCTGTCTGGTTACATTAGCATATGATGCTGCTTCCACCCATTTAGTAAAGTAGTCGATGGCCACCAAGATGAAACGATGACCATTTAAAGCTTTGGGTTCAATCACTCCAATCATATCAATGCCCCACATAGAGAAATGCCAAGGTTGAAGATGTGAAAAACACAAGAAGGGGGGGTTGAATTGAAAAACTTTAAATTGAAAGCACAATGACATAGTATTTTTATCCTGGTTCGTTTGATCTCAAACTACTCCAGTCCACCCGTCAAGGTGATTTCGCCTCTCTCCAACGAGGTCTTAATTCACTAATCTCAAAAAGATTACAATCACTACTTTAACAAATGTTAAAGTCTTCTTGAGTACAACCACAATCCGGTTAATCTCAAGGAACACTATTTCAAGACAATTATACAAGATATGTGTTGTTTTTTTTCTTACAAAAACTGTTTATCACAACTGTGATAATTTACACAGGATTATAGCTTGGAAATGTAAATAATATTGCTTGCAGCTTTGAATATGCGTGAGTGATGATGTAGCAAATCGTCTTTGATTTTGAATGCTGACTTTGTTTATATAGGCAGTGGAATAACGTTGATCATAAAGCATGTTTAATGTCATTTAACACACTTTCCATTTGGAGAAGATCATGTCTGAAAGAAGCCGTTGGAATTGATGTTGTTATGAATGATCAGTAACGCTTCAGAATCTTATCTCCTTGCCTGCTGATGATGCTTCAGAACATTAATGACTTGGATTGGCATGTTCTTATTCAGAATCAGAGTTTACTTTGATTAAGCGCAGGTTCTGGTCATCAATATTCAGCGTATGTTCTGATTGCTTAAGCGTGTAGCTCTTAAGGCTTATCTACTGATGCTGATATGATCAGAACTTCTGCATACATAAAAACATAATTTTTAGCGTGCATATTTGTTCTTTGTATTTATTATTCTTTGTATTTGTTATCATCAAAACTCTAACTAAGGGTTGTAGAATCAAACTATGTTCTAACAATCTCCCCCTTTTTGATGATGACAAAAACTAGATTTTTCAATTAAAAATAAAGAACAAAAGGTTTAAGAGAAACTCCCCCTGAGTTGATTACTTCCCTTAAGTTCCTTGAGCATTAGAATTTAGATGCATCTTCTATCAGAGTTTGTACTTTGTCCCCCTGTTCAAACATTCTCAGAAAGTAGAGGTTAAGTAATTTAGAATGTTTGAGACTTTTGTCTCGGTAAACCATTATTGAAAATATATTACTTTCTCCCCCTTTTTGTCAGTTATCAAAAAGGTAATATAATCAGAGCCAAAAGATAATAATTATATTAAAAACATTAAGCAATGATAAGTTCCAGAACAGAAGAGGTAAAAATTAAGCGTTACAGATAAACAGATTTAAAACAGAAATCTAAGAAGGAGGGGGAAGACGTGTGAACAACGCTTTCAGCAAGATTTTGATATGAGTATTAGACTCTTCTTGCTTGCCCAATATGCCTCTGATTTCCTTTGTGGTGTCTTCCTGTTCACCCAGAATGCTTTTAATCTCCTTGTTCGTGTCCTCCTGCTGATCCAACCTTGAAATAATAAGAGCATTTTCTTTCTTCAACTCTTCTAGAGTTTGCATAAATAAGGAAGGTGCTGGAGTTTCTTCAGGAGTTGTACGTTGCTAAGAGAATTCTGCAGCTTTTTCAGAGTGAACCATTGCTTCTGCTGTAACCATGTCTTCTAAAGCAACAGTCAGGGAGAGACTTTCTGATTCTGGTTGAACTTCATCTGAGGGATGATGCTCTGTCCAGGGAGCATTATCCAGAGGGAGGATGTATTTCTTGAACAGTGGGGTTAGAACTTGGTCTTGAAGAGCCTTCAGCTTATCACTAAAGTTCTGCTGAACCTGTTCATAACTCTGTTCCTTCAGCTTCAGCGTTTCAGAACTAAACCAGTTTCTGAATCTTGTCCACATATAATCAGAAGAAGCAGGATTAGTCATCTCTTGACTAGCATGCTTTAAAGAAGTTATCCATTCCTGCATTCTTGTTTCAAAAATCAATAAATTTGTACCAACATCTGATGGGTCTGATGTGGTTTCAATTGGTTTGGGTTTGGGAATGGTAGTTTTGAGAGATGTGGAGGTTAGTCTTTCCAACAAGATTGGATCAACGAAAAGTCTCAAATTTTCAGCTGGACGGCTAGTAGGTGAAGGAGTGGGAGAGTCAAGTATGATGATTGGTCTAGTGGGGGTATTTGGAGGAGTGGATTCCAGAGATGATGGGATTTCTGGAATATCATGGATGGTGAGAGGCATGCGAATATCAAGTGGTGCTGTGATTCCGGGTATAGGGATAGTATCAGAATCTGAATGAGTTTCTTCAGATTGGTTTGTTGAAACATGATGAGGTTATGGTTCATGGATAACATAAGATTGATTTTTAAAAGGTTGAACTTCTGGTTGTTTTGAGATAGAGTTTAGATCTTCTGGTTGTGGTATTTTTGTTTAAGGAATTTCTTGATGAGGTGATTATGGTTGTGAAATTTCTGGTTGAGAAATTTCTGGTTGATGTGTTTCTGGTTAAGGTGATTGTGGATGAGGAATTTATGTTTGTGGAGAGAGTGGTTGCGAAATTGCTGGTGTGGTATCAAAGTTTGGATTTTGTGGTACAGGAGCTGAAAAGTCTTGGTCAAATAAATCAATATCAGACAGAACTTTGGCAAGTTCTGGTTGGTTTTGTTCAGGATTTGGATTATGAGAAAGGGAGTGAGTTTCATTCAGACCTAGAGTTTCTGATGGGTCAAACACTATGTCAAAGTCTTTAAATGTTTGTGGTGATGGGTTTATGGTTGAGAAGGCATGGCTTCAGATGTTGATACATTTATTGATTCTATAACAGTAACAGAGGAAGGATTATCTTTCTTTTTGGCAGCTTTTGGAGTCCTATGAGATGGTCCTTCGGCTGCAGCTTTCCTTTTCTTGGTCTTCTTCAAAACAACTTCTGGAGTAGCCTTATGCAAATCCTGGATGTTGATTTCTGGTGCAGTACCATCTGCCTTACAAGCATCCATATATCTGACTATTATTTCTGGCTTGGAGTCAATTTCAGAAAATAGAGGAAAATCATCCAGAGGTATCCTTCTTGAAGTGATGGTTGCATAAGAAGTAATAGTGGGTTCCTTCTTGATATTCTCAATGATTTTCATCTTCCTTAGATTTTTAGCGTTCAGGGGCTTCCCAACGGTTGCTTCCAATGTGCTGATTTCCTGAGCCTCAGACAAATGTTCTATCAGCCTATTCTCTGTCAGAATATCTGATATGAGCCTGCCTAAGGGTATCCAGTCCCTCTTGGTCCGTTCATCTTCTCTTGTTTCCTTCACACTCGTTCTAATATGATTAGACAACAAGTGTGGTAGGTTTACCTTAGTCCTCTTAGAAATGAAATAGATCAGAAACTGCTGATCAATGTTGATATAATCAGGAGAGCTAGTTGGCTTCCTGTGGTTGATACACCCCAGAATTCTTGCCCAAATTCTGTGGTGATCCTTCAGATGTCTGATTTTGTTGGAGGGAAGTCCATGAGTAAATATTTCCCTTGGAATAGAACCTACGTCAGAGCATCTCTCAGCCATGTCAATGCATCTGACACCTCCACCAATGTAACCAATAAGATTTGAAATTAGGTCTTCTATAATAACAATTTTCTTCCTCGTGACATAAGAGGTAACTTGATCATTTGAAGAAGAAGCATGTATCCAGAATTCTTTGACAAGAATTGGAAATGTTGGCCCCAGTAGACGGTGAAAGTATCTGTTCCAACCTCGAACAGTAACGTCTTCATACAGATTGAAGCCATTTTCTTGCAAGCTTTCAAAGTCAATAATCAGTTCTGAGAGAACTTCCATATTATCAATGGGAGTGAGTAGCGTTCTGTAAGGTTATTCATACTATTCCATTGAAGCAGATTCCTGAGTACTGATGTTTTGGACGCTTGAAGAAGCCATTGTTCACACAAGATTTGAGGAATATGAAAGGGGTTTTTCAAAAATAAGAACTTGAAACGATAGAAAATATTTAGAGAGTAAAAAGAAGTGAATGTAAAAAGTGAGATTTGAGTTTAAATAGTTTTTCTTGAAAGCGTAAACAGTAAGAGCGAGAAATAATTAGTCATAATTATAAGCATTAATGACAACTGAAATCAGGGGATTCAGAAAGATACTGGAACGGTTACTCATGACATGTGTCTCAATGCACCCAATCAGCGCTTTTGACCTTTTAGAAAAATGAACGCGTGTTCAGCCTCAGAAAGTGGCTGATGAATGGATGACAAATGTTTGATTATATGAATAGCACGCTTCTATCCTTGAAATGAAACGTTCAGATCTTCATGGATAGATTCTGATGCAATCTGTACTTCTGACTCTGAAGACAGGTTGATCAGTAGTTCACAGAAAATAACAAAGTTCTGAAGGTTAAGATATACAAATAAAATATTTTATTTTAGGCATAGCTTCATGCTGAGATGTTTCAGAATGAAGTTAAACCTATCTTCAGAAAGAGGTTTTGTGAAGACATCAGCCCATTGATGGTTTGTGTCAATAAATTTTAAGTTAAGAATCCCTTTCTGAATATAGTCCCTAATAAAATGATGTTTTATTTCTATATGCTTAGCCCTAGAATGCAAAATTCGATTCTTGCTGAGACAAATAGCAGAAGTATTATCACAGAGGATAGGAATGTTACTCTCAAATATGTTGAAGTATTCAAGTTGACTTTTCATCCAGAGCATTTGCGTGCTACATCCAACAGTTGTTATGTATTCAGCTTCTGCTGTTGATAGTGCAATTGTGGACTGTCTCTTGCTGGTCTATGAGATCAGGTTTTCTCCCAGAAATTGGCAGCTTCCAGAAGTGCTTTTACGCTCTACTCTTTCTCCAGCGAAGTCAGCGTCACAATATCCTACTAAGTTGTAATTATTTGATTTTCTATAAAACAACCCCAGATTAGTAGTACCTTTCAGATACTTGAAAATTCTCTTAACTGCAGTTAAGTGAGATTCTCTAGGATCTGATTGGAATCTAGCACATAAGCAAACACTAAATAAAATGTCAGGCCTTAAAGCCTTCAGATAGAGGAGAGAACCAATCATACCTCTGTAGACCTTCTATTCTACCTTTTTACTTACCTCTTCCTTTTCCAGAATGCATGTGGGGTGCATTGGAATCTTTGACGGCTTACATTCTGAGAGATCAAATTTATTCAGAAGTTGTCTAACATATTTGCTCTGATGAATGTGAGTTCCTTCTGGGGTTTGGTTTATCTGAATGCCCAGAAAGAATTTAAGTTCCCCCATTAGGCTCATCTCAAACTCTGTCTGCATACATTTAGCAAACTCTCTTCCGAGAGAGGGTTTAGTAAATCCAAATATGATGTCATCAACATAAATCTGACATACTAACATGTCATTCTTAATTGTCTTACAGAACAAGGTTGTGTCCACTTTCCCTCTGGTGAATTCCTTTTCTAACAGAAAGTTACTTAGTCTTCCATACCAAGCTCTGGGAGCTTGTTTCAGACCATAGAGTGACTTCTTTAGTTTGAAAACATATTCTGGATTTTTGGAATTCTCAAAACCAGGAGGTTGGTGCACATATACCTCTTCATCTATATAGCCAATTAAGAATGCACTTTTGAAATCCATCTGATACAGAGTGATGCCATTGTTTACAACAAATGATATTAAAAGTCTGATAGATTCTAACCTGGCGACTAGAGCAAAGGTTTCTGTATAGTCTATCCCCTCTTGCTGACTATAACCTTGTGCTACCAGTCGTGCTTTGTTTCTGATGACTTCACCTTGCTCGTTCAGTTTGTTTCTGAACACCCAGTTTATACCAATGACTTTGAATCCTTTTGGTTTGGGAACCAGATCCCATACGTCATTTCTGGTGAATTGATTCAGTTCCTCCTGCATTGCCAGAATCCAGTCATTGTCTAGAAGTGCTTCATCAATTGTTGTTGGTTCAATCAGAGAGACCAGTCCCACAAGGGATTCTTCAGAATTTATGAATGTTGATCTTGTTCTGATTGGATCATCCTTCTTTCCCAGTATTGTATCTTCTGGGTGATCAATGCTGCTTCTGGATAGTCTTTTCTGGAGTTGATCAACAGAATGTGCTGGATTGCTTGCGGTAACTCTTTCTGATGTTGAGGGAGCGTCTTTGTTGAGAACTTCTGATGAGTTTTCTTCAGTACGTATGAGTTCAAATTCCATACATGCAAGGAATTCATTATGCTTTGACTTTTGAGAGTCAAGCTTATCATCAAACCTAACACTGATTGACTCTTCAACAATCTGTGTTTTGTATTGTATACTTCGTACCCTCTTGAGCGTTCAGAGTATCCTAACATAATACACTTTTGTGCTTTAGAGTCAAACTTGTTCAAATAATTTTTTGTATTCAGAATAAAGCATGTGCATCCAAATGGATGAAAATAAGAAATGTTGGGCTTTCTGTTCTTCCACAATTCATATGGAGTATTTTCCAGAATAGGTCTTATGGAGATTCTATTCTGAATGTAACACGTTGTGTTAATTTCCTCTGCCCATAAGATCTTAGCAATGTTAGTCTCATTGATCATGGTTCTGGCCATTTCTTGTAATGTTCTGTTCTTTCGTTCTACAACTCCATTTTGTTGGAGAGTTCTAGGACAAGAGAAGTCATGCAAGATGCCTTTTTCATTAAAAAATAATTCAAAATTTTTATTTTCAAATTCCCCACCATGATCACTTCTGACTTTGACAATTCCAAGATCCTTTTCATTTTGAACTTGGTTGCAGAAGGTAATGAACACAGAGTGTGACTCGTCCTTGTGTCTTAAGAACTTTACCCATGCCCATCTGCTATAGTCATCTATGATTACTAACCCATACTTCTTGCCACTGACTGACGCAGTTTTTACTGGTCCAAATAAGTCAATGTGCAAAAGTTCTAATGGCTTAGAAGTGGAAACAACATTTTTGGATTTGAAAGCAGGTTTTGCAAATTTTCCTTTCTGACATGCTTCACACAGAGCATCTGAGTTGAACTTCAAATTAGGAAGTCCTATGACCAAATTGAGTTTGTTAATCTGAGATATTCTTCTCATACTAACACGCCCCAATCTTCTGTGCCAGACCCATTTCTCGTTGTTAACAGAAAGTAGGCATTTTACATTCTGACTCTTTAGTTCAGAAAGTTTTGTTTTAAAAATGTTGTTTTCCTCTTTCCATTAAATAGGATAGTCCCATCTTTCTGACTAACAGCTTTGCATGAATTTTGCTTAAAGATTATATCATAACCGTTATAACTTAATTGACTTATGGATAACAGGTTATGCATTAATCAATCAACTAATAATACATTATTTATAGAGGGAAGATATCCATTACCTACTGTTCCAGAGCCAATGATTTTTCCTCTTTGATTTCCTCCAAAGCCCACGTAGCCTCCAGGCTTAAGTTCCAGGCTTTGGAACATATGCCTTCTTCCCGTCATGTGACGCGAGCAGTCAGAGTCTAGGTACCATGACTGGTGTCTTAGCCTTGCTGCTAAAGATATCTGCTACATGTATAATTTTATCCTTAGGTACCCATATTTTCTTGGGTCCTGATTGGTTAGTTTTACCAAAATTCTAATTGAACTTTGGTTTGACAGAATAATCACTACTTGTGTATTTTATGTCATGTGTGTGCCCATATATAAAGTGTGATTTGAGTGGTAAGCGTTTTATAACTAAGTCCATGGCATTTTTTGGTGTAGATACCTTACCTTGATATCCTATCCCTTTTCTGCCATTTATGCTAACTCCATAGATCATTGAAGTCGTCTTGCTTTTGTCTATGTTTTTAGCTAGAAACTTCTGAAAGTTGTGATCATACTCTTTGATGATTTCATCAATATTACTGGGAGTCTCAGAGATTATTTCCTTCTGAGAGTTTTGCAAATCATTTTCTAATTTTGAAATTTTTTCTTTTAACTCAGAGTTCTCTAATCTGAGACTCTCAGACTTTTCAGAGTCAGAGGCAAGATTCCTTTTCAGGTTTCTGAATTTGACTCTGATTTGCTGATACCTTTCCAGAATTTCATTTAGGCTTTCTGCAAGTTCAGCCTTAGTAAAGTTTATGGTAAAATCAGGAAATACCTCTTCAGTGTCTGATTCTGAGTCTGAACCAGAAGCTTCACTATCTTCTTATACGTTTTCCATGAGAGCTATGTTTTCTCTTTCATCATCTGATTCTGAGTCAGCTTCAGAGGTGTCAAAATCATCCCATGTAGCCATGAGGCTTTTCTTCTTTTCTTTGAAGAATTTCTTTTTGGGCTTTTCCTTCTGAAGCTTTGGGCAGTCACTTTTGTAGTGCCCTTGCTCGTTACATTCATAGCAAATGATGTCCTTGTTATTTGGATTTCTATATCCTGAAGAACCTTCAGATCTTCTGTGTCCAGAGGAAGACTCAGACTTTCTGTATCTGGAGGAGGATTCATTTTGATTCTCTGATCTTCTAGGATTTATGAACTTCCTTTGTCTCTGCTTCCACAGTTGGTTCACCCTTC
Organism: Vicia faba; assembly: GCA_948472305.1. Taxonomy (NCBI): domain Eukaryota; kingdom Viridiplantae; phylum Streptophyta; class Magnoliopsida; order Fabales; family Fabaceae; genus Vicia; species Vicia faba. The sequence continues at coordinate 223,794,069 of OX451735.1, forward strand.
TGGAGAGGAGAGACAGTTCATCTTCTTCTGATGAGGATCCATCAGAAGTTTCTTCCACAGCCTGCAAAACCATAGAGTCATATTTTATGTTAGATTTTAAAGCTAGTGGCTTACCTTGCTTTTGAGGCTCATCTTCTTCTAGCTCTATCTCATGACTTCTGAGGGAGATGACAAGTTCCTCCACAGATATTTTGTTGAGATCTTTGGCAAGCTTAAATGTTGTGACCATTGGCCTCCATTGCTTGGGCAAGCTTCTGATGATCTTCTTAACGTGATCAGCAGTGGAATACCCTTTGTCAAGAACCTTCAGTCCAACAACAAGGATTTGGTATCTTGAAAACATAGTGTCTATTGATTCACTATATTCCATCTTGAATGCCTCATACTTCTGAATAAGTTCAAAGGCCTTGGTTTCTTTGACTTGAAGGTTGCCTTCATGCGTCATTCTCAGAGAGTCAAACATGTTCGTGGCAGTCTCTGTGTTTGATATTTTCTCATATTCTGAGTATGAGATGGTGCTGAGAAGTATTGTTCTGGACTTGTGGTGGTTTCTGAATTCACGCTTTTGCTGATCAGACATCATTTTTCTGTCTATCCTCTAATCACGTCCATCCACTGGGTGCGTGTATCCATCAGTCACAATGTCCCACAGATCAGCATCATGGGCCAGAAAGAAACTCTCAATTCTGTCTTTCCAGTAGTCAAAGTTTTCTCCATCAAAGACTGGAGGTTTTCCACTGAATATATCCTTGTCTTCATGGTTGTCATTGTTGATGTTTTGGCTTGGTCCCACCATAGTGTTTTTCTGAAGCTTGGATCTTGTACTGACACGGTTAAGTGTTTAAGCTCAGAACCAGGCGCTCTGATGCCAATTGAAGATGTGAAAAACGCAAGAAAGGGGGATTGAATTGAAAAACTTGAAATTGAAAGCACAATGACACATTATTTTAATTCTGGTTCGTTTGATCTCAAACTACTCCAGTCCACCCGTCAAGGTGATTTCGCCTCTTTCCAACGAGGTCTTAATTCACTAATCTCAAAAAGATTATAAACACTACTTTAACAACTGTTAAAGTCTTCTTGAGTACAACCACAATCCGGTTAATCTCAAGGAACATTGTTTCAAGACAATTATACAAGACATGTGTTGATGTTTTTCTTACAAAAACTGTTTATCACAACTGTGATAATTTACACAGGATTATAGCTTGGAAATGTAAATAATATTACTTGCAGCTTTGAATATGCGTGAGTGATAATGTAGCAAATCGTATTCGATTTTGAATGCTGACTTTGTTTATATAGGCAGTGGAATAACGTTGATCATAAAGCATGTTTAATGTCATTTAACACACTTTCCATTTGGAGAAGATCCTGTCTGAAAGAAGCCGTTGGAATTGATGCTGTTATGAATGATCAGTAACGCTTCAGAATCTTATCTCCTTGCCTGCTGATGACACTTCAGAACATTGATGACTTGGATTGGCATGTTCTTGTTCAGAATCAGAGTTTACTTTGATTAAGTGCAGCTTCTGGTCATCAATCTTCAACACATGTTCTGATTGCTTCAGCGTGTAGCTCTTAAGGCTTATCTTCTGATGCTGATATGATCAGAACTTCTGCATACATAAAAACATAAGTTTTAGGGTGCATATTTGTTCTTTGTATTTATTATTCTTTTTATTTGTTATCATCAAAACTCTAACTAAGGGTTGTAGAATCAAACTATGTTCTAACAAAGGTGAAGAGATAACATTGAGGAGAATCGGTGGAACATGTATCTTGTCTGCATAAATTTATCATTTATGACATTTCTTCACATATTTGCAGCAATCAGATTCCATCTTCATCCAATAGTAACCAGCCCTCAACATCTTCTTAACCATTGCATGTCCATTGGCATGAGTGCCAAAGGATCCTTCATGTGCTTCTTGGATCAAGATGTCTGCTTCATGTCTGTCTACGCATCTAAGCAAGACCATGTCATAATTCCTCTTGTATAATACCTCTTCATTGAGGAAGAAACTACTTGCCAATCTCCTCAATGTCTTCCTATCTTTATTGGATGCCCCAGGCGGGTATGCTTGAGTTTGAAGAACACGTTTAATGTCATAGAACCATGGTTTGTCATCGGTGACTTCCTCTGCTGAGAACACATGAGCAGGTCTGCCGAAGCGCATAACTCTGATTGAAGGCACGTCGTTCCAATCATTCACTTGGAACATAGAAGACAAAGTATCTAAAGCATCAACCATTTGGTTTTCATCTCTAGGGATATGATGTAATTCCACTTCGTTGAAGAAAGTTAACAATCTTCTAGCATAATCTCTGTAAGGGATCAAACCAGGATGACGAGTCTCCTATTCTCCTTTGATTTGATTAATTACTAAAGTTGAGTCTCCGTATATATCAAGAATCTTGATCCTTAGATCCACTGCTTCTTCGAGACCCATAATGCATGCTTCATATTCAGCCATATTGTTCGTACAGTCAAACTTCAACCTCGATGTGAACGGGATATGAGCACCTCGAGGGGGTGATGATGATTTCCCCAATTCCATTTCCATAAGGTTTTACAGCTCCATCAAATATCAAACCCCAACGGGATTCGAGATCAGGTCCTTCTCCAGGTAATGGCTCCTCACAATCTTTAGCTTTCAAGTACATAACATCTTCATCTGGGAAGTCAAACTTGATGGATTGATAATTGTCAATTGGTTAGTGAGCCAAATGATCGGATAAAATACTCCCTTTGATTTCTTTCAAGTGTGATACTCAATGTCATATTCAGATAACAACATCTGCCAACGGGCTATTCTTCCAGATAAGGCGGGCTTCTCGAAGATATACTTGATCGGATCCATTTTGGAGATCAACCAAGTGGTATGGTTAATCATATTTTGGCGCAGATGGCGAGCAGCCCAAGCTAAAGCACAACAGGTTTTCTCAAGCATTGAGTATCGAGACTCACAATCTGTGAATTTCTTACTCAGATAATATATGGCATGTTCCTTTCTTCCATTCTCATCTTGTTGACCAAGAACACATCCAATGGAATCTTCCAATATGGTCAGATACATAATCAAAGGTCTTCCTTCCACTGGAGGAATCAATATGGGAGGCTCAAGTAAATATTCTTTGATGCTATCAAAAGCTCTCTGACAATTTTCTGTCCACACACATCCTTGGTTCTTTTAGAGAAGCTTGAAAATTGGCCCACAAGTAGCAGTCATATGAGATATAAATCTAGAAATATAGTTCAGCCTTCCAATGAATCCTCTTACTTTTGTTTCCGTCTTGGGTGCGGGCATCTCCCGAATAGCTTTGACTTTATCAGGATCTACCTCAATACCTCGCTGGCTGACATTGAAACCCAGAAGTCTTCCAGAACGAACACCAAAAGTGCACTTGTTAGGATTCAGACGGAGTTTATACTTTCTCAAACGTTGGAATAATTTCAATAAATGCTCCAAATGATCTTCTTCAGTTTGTGATTTGGAAATCATATCATCTACATAAACTTCTATCTCTTTATGCATCATATCATGGAAAAAGCAGTCATGGCTCTTTGGCACGTTGCACCAGCATTCTTCAAACCAAACCGCATTACTCGATAACAAAATGTTCCCCAAGGTGTAATGAAAGCCGTCTTCTCCATATCTTCAGGTGCCATCTTGATTTGATTGTAACCATAAAAAACCATCCATGAAAGAAAACACTTTGAACTTTGCGGTGTTGTCGACCAATACGTTAATGTGTGGTAATGGAAAATCATCCTTTGGGCTAGCTCTATTCAGATCTCTATAGTCGACACACATTTGAACCTTGCCATCCTTCTTAGCAACAGGAACTATATTGGCTAACCACTGAGGATAGACTGATGTAACAAGGAAACCTGCATTAATTTGTTTTTGAACTTCTTCTTTGATCTTGTCAGCCATATCGGGACGAGTCCTTCTCAACTTCTACTTAATCGGCTGACATTCAGGTCTCAGCGGCAAACGATGCTCCACAATATTGTTATCCAAACCTGGCATGTCTTGGTAGGACCAAGTAAACACATCTACATACTCTCTGAGAAGCTCCAACATTCTTTCTTTGACCTCTTGGATAAGCAACACTCCAACCTTGACTTCCTTTTTGTCTTTTTCATTATCCAAATTGATCATCTCCATGGGCTCTTCAAACAGCTGCATAGTATTTTCATCGTGCTCAAGTAAACGGGAAATCTCATCTGGAATCTCTTCACTATCCTCTTCCTCGGCCCTGAACACAGGGAATTCAAAGTTGGGAGGGGGCATAGGGTCATTGTTTTCAATGGTTAAGTCATGGATTAATCTGCACATATGATTATGCTTTATTTTAGAAATCGATTAATGTGAATGTTGTACAAATATAAAAAGCATTATTATATTTCTTTATTTTTATTATTTTCATTACTATTTTCCAGAAAAAGTGAAAAGCAAAAATAGTATGGGACAAAATAACATTTTTATTCATGATTGGAAATACTTGAAACAAAAGAGCCCAAACATCTTCTATTTTTCCTTGGGCAGAGCAAAAGGATTTATTTTCAACATAGCCCGACACAGATACTCTTTCACCTTGGGAAGAGCAAAAGGTTTTTCAAAATAAAACAAAGCATTACTCATAAATTTGCATCACAACAGGAATATCAACAGCAGTCCAGTTATGGCAAACCATTCCATGTGCTACAAAGTCAGGTAAATCCTCTTCAGAATCGTCTTCTATTATAGCATCAACTTTGGGCGGAGTCGGATGGATAAAACCTGCGCTTCTAAAAACTTCTTGAATCGGACGGGTAACTGTATCTTGCTTAACTCTTGCAGACACGGGATGAAAGCCAAGACCTTATCCAAACTTTTTCTTAGGCAAAGTCAACACCTGGCCCTAATTTTCAGCCGAACTACTATCAACCACTCGTCGCGCATCCTCAAAAGAAGAAATAGATGTCCCTAGCTTCTTCACTTCATTACTAGCAACGACTAAAGCTTGGAATTGGGTTCCAACATCTTCATCAGCATCAATATAAGAGAAAGATGACAAGTGGCTTACCACCATAGCTTGTTCTCCACCAATTATTACCAGCTTTCCATTCCTTACAAACTCCAATCTTTGATGGAGCGTTGAAGTGACTGCCCCTGCATCATGGATCCATGGGCGACCCAATAGGAAACTGTAGGCAGCACGAATATCCATTACTTGAAAAGTGATCTGAAAGGTATGAGGACCAATTGTTATAGGAAGATCCACTTCACCGATGACAATTTTCCTAGAACCATCAAACGGTTTGACAATTACCGCACTAGGTCTCATAGGAGCACCTTGATGTGAAAGTCGAGATAATGTAGTTTTGGGAAGTGCATTTAATGATGAACCTGTATCTACCAGCACACTTGATAAAGTATCATTTCCATAACTTATTGAGATATGCAAAGCCATATTATGGTTCCTTCCCTCCTCCAGAAGCTCTTCATCACTGAAACCAAGATTGTTACATGAAGTAATATTTCCCACAATTCCATCAAATTGGTCAACCGTCACATCATGATCTACAAATTCCCGATCCAAGACCTTCATAAAATCTTCCCTATGGGCACCATAATCTCTTAGTAAAGCAAGCACAGAAATCTTGGAAGGAGTTTGCAATAGTTGGTCCACAATCTTGTATTCACTTCTCTTAATGAGTTTCAAAATCTCATCATCATCAGGATATGGGTTAGGTCCATCAAACCGTCCTACCTCAAATCTTGGTTCAACATTCATCATCGGAATTTCTGCCAGTATAGGCCTTCTAACTTGAACTTCAGGCCTTTTCGATGGTACCGCTGCAAAGATACGTCCGCTCCTTGTGACTTTACTCACATCAACAATATTAACAAAATATGGCATTGGCGGTATGGGAACTTCTACCCCATTCTCAATCATTATGGCATTATATTTATATGGTATGGCTTGGTCCGAGTTGTAAGGTACGGGACCAGGTGGACAAATAAGCAAAGGAGCAGCAAGTGAAGTCTGACTATCATAAACAATCTCTACTGGCTCAGGCATGTTGAACTGTGGCACTATAACATTCACTTCATCATCTGGATCTCTGTCATATGTAATGGTGATAACCCTTTGATCCAAGAACTTCTGAATATCCTCTTTCAAAATAGGGCAATCATCTTCTATTGAGCAAAATTCACAAATGTCATAATCATGTCGATGTTTAAAGAAAGCGAGTCTACTTAAGCTTTGATGTATCCTGATCAAAGAGTCCCTTATATGCTCAACTTGGTAAACTCGAAACTTTCCAGGACATTCATCCACGATATTCACCGATGCCACCCCATTTCGAGGAAAGGTATTATCTCGAACATTCGGGTTAACATCTTTGAAAGACAAAATACCATTCTTGATTAACCTCTGGACATTTTCCTTCAAAGCAAAGCAATTTTCAATATTATGCCCCGGCGAACCTTTGTGATATGCACAGAATTGATCCGCCTTGTACTAAGGAGAAGTATTATTCGGTGCAATAGGAGGAAGCTTCGTTGTTATGAGATTTTTTCGGATCAGAGCGGGGAACAAATCAGTGTACATCATTGGGATGGCATCAAATTATGGTTTCCTTGGCGAAGGGTTCTGATTGTTGAATTGATGAGCCTGTTGTCGAGGCTGTTGCTGAAATTGTCGTTGTTGAATTGGAGGGGCTTGATAAGTTGGGGTCACCATTGTTAGGCGGACAGCAGGAGTGACGGCCGCAACATGTGAATACCCTCTTCTCGACCTCCCTGGAAAAATTGCACTGACATCTTGTTCTTTCCTCTTGGGGAAGACACTTCCAAACTTCTTGACATCACTAGATGTACCTCCTTCCTTGACCAAACATCCTTCGCGAATTCCTTCTTCAAGCCGCATGCCCATATTCACCATCCCAGTGAAGTCGCTAGGCGCACTCGCAATCATTCTCTCATAATAGAAAGAACCTAAAGTTTTCAGGAAAATCTTAGTCATTTCTTTCTCTTCAAGGGGAGGATAGATTTGAGCGGCAATCTCGCGCCACCTCTGGGCATATCTTTAAAAGACTCTCTATCTTTTTGGGACATAGCCCGGAGTTGATCTCGGTCCTGGGCCATGTCAACATTGTACTTGTATTGATGAACAAAAGCTTCACTGAGGTCATTGAAGTTACGGATTCCAGTGTTATCCAAACCCATGTACCATTTCAGAGTGGCACCAGTCAAACTGTCTTGGAAGTAATGAATTAATAAATTATGATCATCAGAGTAGGTGGACATCTTTCTCACATACATGGTCAAGTGAATTTGCAGACACGAGTCACCTTTGTATCTTTCAAAGTCCGGCACTTTGAACTTAGCTGGAATTTTCATGTTTGGGACTAAACACAAGTCATGAGCATTTTTCCCAAACAAGTATTTCCCTTTAAGCGCTCTAATTTCCCTCTGCATTTCTTGGAATTGGTCTTGGAACTCCTCCATCCTATCAAAAAGGCCCAAACTTTCAGCAGGTTCAGCATGATAAATGGGTTCATTTGTGTATGGAATAGTGTGAACCACAAGAGTGGCAGTAGTCATCATAGGTTGAGGGAAATATACCATAGGCTGGATCACAGGTTGAACAGTAGTTGTCTCAGGTTGAGGAAAGGACACAATAGGTTGAATCATGGGTTGTACAATAGACTGGTACCCTTTTGGCATGAAATTGTACGGCATACCCCACGGAAAACCTTTCGGAATTTGATGTTGGAGCAGAGAGTTTACTTGAGCCAAAGATGTTGGAGCAGTGACGATCTCGGAAACCACAGTAGTTGGAGTTTGAATTTCAGTGGCTGAAGTCGATAGCTGATTCTGAGAAGCCATCAAGCTTTCCACCAACGCGGTCAACTTTTCCATTCCAATACGAAGAGTAATAACCTCTTCGCGAAGCTCATGATTTTCATGCTCCAGATCTTCCATCCTTTTTTGACGGTTGGCTCGGGTGTTATACCGGTGAAACGGCTTGACAATCTATCGCAGTGGAAAAAGAAACAAGAATAAGACTCTACAAAACATGTGAAATTGAATGTTGGATGATGCATGATATGCGATGCAAATGATCATTTATTTTGATAGTTTTTCAAGGAGCTTTAGAACTTTGATAACTTTGCACACATCAATGGTAAAGGAATTTGGTACAACAAAAACTTATTTCATTAATAGAAGCGGTAAATTAAAACTTTGGGACAACAAAACCCATTAATAAAAACAGTAAATTACAACTTTGGGACAACAAAACACATTAATAAAAGCAGTAAATTACAACTTTGGAACATGAAGCCCTTTTACAGAGTTTTACAAAATGACATAAGTAATAATAATAAAAAAAACTAAGAACTAAAGGTCATTCAGAATCATCATCGGATAAAGGACCAAATGCCATTTGTAACTTGAGCTTCATAATCTTCTCTTCATAGAAGTCTTCCATCTCTTTCTTCTCAGCTACCATTTGATCAATGATTTCCTTCCGTGGATTAGGAACACGAGAAACTCCTATCAAATCTTCCTTCTTTCTCTTCCTTTCATTAGCATATTTCTTGAGTAATGCATCCTTTTGACGAAGCTTCCCATCATGATCAATAAACCAACCATCTTGAATAAATAACATATCCTCCTTCTCCTTCAGTTGTCGAGTCAGGACCCTATTTTCGTATTCAGACATATTATACTTTTCCTTCCAAGCATCTCTTTCAGACTTCATTCTAGCCATATTTTCTTGGTACTCTCTCATGTTCTCAATAGGGATATCAATAGATGATGATGTAGCAACAGGGAATAAAGGTTTCTCGGGATTATAAGGCATCTTGAGAGCATAAGACCTAGAAAGAACCCATTGAAGGTGAGGCTCCAAAGAAACGTAACCTTTATGCCCTAACATGTCTCTCCCTTTTCTATGGATGTGGCGCCAAGCCCTTTCAATCTTCTCCTTATCTGCTTTGTGATCTTTTACTTCTTGCAGAAAGAAACCACTCATATGAATGTTGTTCGGCTTGTCCCTCATCGGGTATCCAAACTGGCGACGCGCAAGAACATGATTATAGTTAATTCCTCCCTTCGTACCAAGAAGAGGCACGTTGGGAAAAACACCACAACTATCGATGATATTCACGTCGTAGTAAGCTCGATTATACCAATATATGTCGGAATGAGTAAGAGCCATAATTTTGGCGCCCATCGTGGATCCTTCTTGAGATCCCAGAAAACATCAGACCTAGGAAAATGAGAAATATACCACTGGTATAGCAACGGTGCACAACAGATAATCATCCCTCCTTGATAGGAGTTTCGAAGATGGATGTAATAGAAGGTATCTCCTAGCAGCGTAGGGACCAGATTTCCAATCAAGAAGATTCTAATGGCGTTGATATCCATGAACTTATCGATGTTAGGGAACAAGAATAGTCCATAAGCAAGTAAAGCAAAGACATCTTCAAAGGCAACAATATCTTTTATCTCAGCGAAGTGACGAGCTTTCTTCAACAAAAACTGCGCAGGTAAGCCTCGGATTCCCCCCTTAGTAGTCATGTTCTCTTCTATCTTCGACTTCCTCAAGTGGGTGATTGTTTCTATCTCGTGAGATTTGGGTTCCTCTTCTAAACCAGAGAAAGGAACACAGTCGGTGATTGGCAAACCAAGTATATAGGAGTACTCTTCTAAAGTAGGCATTAACTGGTAATCAGGAAAGGTGAAGCATCGATACAATGGATCATAGAACTGGACCAACGTACTAAGGATGCCTTCCTTCATCTTGCGCTTCATGAGAGGGATAATGGATCCATATTTATTTTGAAACTCCGTAGGGTTCTCAATCTTGTGAATTAAACTTTTCAACTCTTCAATCTCAGGCTCCTTAAAACTATAACTCCGAGTGTTTCTTTTTCCAAATTCCATACTAACAGTACCTGAGATGTCTGCAAAAATCATTCTTAAATTCCTTGAAAAACATGTTTTACAAAAGAAAAGCTTATGGATGTATGGATGAATGATAATGCAACAATTACACATAAGTTCACAAACATGGGGTTCAAAGGTTCAACGCTTCGAGCATGAAGTCAAAGGTAAAGCCCACCCCCAGGGTATGTACTAAAGGTTTAATCACACCTGCAAGACAAGGTTCTAAGAGTTCTGAGAGTCGGCATTCCTCCTTAGGATATTACCAACGTCTTGATTACTCAATAATTAGCAATATTCTCAAGAGAAACTCATCCGAGTGTAGCATCGCATAACAACTACTTCCGGATTACTCCATTATAGTCTTCGCGTTACACCTAAAAGGCCAAGATGGGTTAGGGTTCTACAGTTCTCAGCTTCTCTGGCTCCCAAGTCAAAAGCAATAATGTCTTACCAATTACTCGGTAAACAAATAATACATTCAAAGGGGCTTTCCACTGAGTGGGGGATTTCATGCCTCCTTCTTCGGGATTACTCCCTCAAAGTTAACATGACTATACCGCCCGTCCTATTCTTAAGTGTAACTTAGTCCGGGTATAGGACTTGTCCTTTGTAAATATCATTAACACCCAAATAACCACAATATAAACATATAATCAAACAATCAAATAATGATAAAACAGATAAGACAAACTAGGCTTAACCCACTTAGGGATGGACCAGCAAGAGGTCAATCTGTCCCCAGCAGAGTCGCCATTTCCGTAGCGATAAAAAATGTAGCGGGGTAAATCGGAGATCGAGCTATTAATTAACTCGACTCACAAAAGCAAGAGTCGCCATTGCGCTTTATTATTTCGAAGGGAAAAGGGAAAAGAGCGAAATAAAACCCTAAAATATACAAGGTAAAATAATACTTAAAAGTAATGAAAATACAATGCATTTTGAAAAGAGATTTAGAGTTTGGGGGTTGATTATGCAATGGGAAGGTATTAGAACCCAATGTATCTATAGTATCCTATAGGAACCTTTTGAAATATCTGTTTATTAAAATTGTTTGTTTGATTAAAATGGTTTGTTTGGCTAAAATGGGTGCGGACGAGATTTTGAAGATACGACGACCTAGTGTCGAAGTTTTAAATTAAAGGGGTGTGAGTTTTAAAATTGAACCTTTTAGGAAAGATGACTTAATTTAGCAAAATAGTACACAAAAAATAAATTAAGGTATTCGCACAATCGTATAAGATGTATTTTGATGACATGAAGTCAACAAAATTAAAACATTTCCCTTGGAATTGAGATGGGTGAAATATATAAAGATTAAATGATCTAGAATAAAGTTAATTAGAATAACAATTGAATAATTAAATAAACAAAAATTAAATAAGAGATTAATTTATACTAGCAGGTATTTTTGTATTTTTTTATAATGGCAAGAAATGATTATATATATAAAATAAACTAAACTAATATTTTGTTATGAAATATATTTTAATAAATTTGGGGAAATAAGGCTAAAAGAACTAAAAAAATAAAATAAAATGCCCCAGTAAGGGGTTAAACTCGGGTCTCTTTGGTCATTATTGGTATACCTTGCCACTGAGTTATTTCTATTTTCTTGTCATATGTACATCTTAATTAAACTAAAATAGAAAGTTACAATGTAATTGGGTTGGATGGGGTGAATTTCGGGTGGAAGTAAGCAGCCCAAGTTGTAACTGCCAATAAATAAATAAATAAAACGGATGGAAAAGCCTGGGTTGGACCGGGTATGATCCAGATCTACGCTTGTCCCCTAAGGTAAATGGGTCGCAAACCCTAAAAGATCCAAAACAATCAAACGACGCCTTCTTCTCTTTCCTCTCTGCTTACTCTCTTTCAAAGAAACCAACAAATTCGACCATGGAAACGCAAAGGTCTTAACACCAAACCTCTTCATCTCATCTCCATCAACACGAATTTTCCATCAATTTGAAGAAACAAACCACAAAAGTTATTAAATCAAGATTTCCCCCTTTAAAACCCTAACCGCATTTTCACACAAAATCGAAAACAATCATGAACAAATTAAGGTATCACGTCAAACTGAGCATCAAAGTGAGGATGAAAGTACTGAAAGAATGTAAAAAGAGGAAAAGAATACAAATTTCCGCATTTATTCTAGCGATATCCCAACGAGGTTCCGGTAGGTATGTCTTTATATTTCTCTGAGCTCTGTCTATATCTCTTCTAAGTCCTCTTCTAAAAACTGGGGGTCGTTTGTGGAATGTGAGCGGAAGAGAGAAATGGGCTACTGTGCGGTTTCTGATGGTTTATGGAAGTGGATTCGGTAACAGCAGAAGTGATTGGGTGTTGGACCGGTAGACATAGGCGGAGGAACTGTGATGGTAGTGGGGAGTTAGGGTCTACGGTTGAGAGCAGAACAGGAAGGGAGAAAGATGGAGTTTACGCTGTGAGATAAAGGTTGTTTGACATAGGGGAGTATGTTGTACAGAGGGAGTATATGAGCAGGGAGGTTTAACGTGTGAGGTAGAAGAGTGGGTACCAGAGTGGTGTTCGGATGAGTGAAAGGTTTTAACAGTGAGATTATGAGTGATGGAGAGGAGTTGCAGAATAGAGTTTTGATCTTCCATTTCAATTTGATCTCTGCTTTTTGTGTCATTTTCTACGTGTTTCTTTAAAGAGATTGTTCTGTGATATTTTATGTGTTCTCCCTTTTTACAGATAAGAGCAATGATTTGTTCCTGTTTTATTTTGGTTAGCTCTGATCTACAATTTAACAAAAACAGGTTATTTGGTTAACTCTCGGTCACGTTAAAGGTATGCTTATTCATTTTCTTACAGTTTAGTTACAATACCTATACGCTCATTTCTAATCTTCTGGTTCATTTGTAACAGCAAAAAAATAGTTTGAGTTAGATTCACACTTTTCTACTTTTATTACAGTGAGTAACATATGCAGCTAACTACAAGTTACGATCATGGACAAGCACATAAGTGGATAACAAAACAGTTATACCATGACAATAATTTATGCAAAAGGGTGGGAGAGTTATTTACCTATTGGAGACTCTCTGATGGAGCTTCAAGGGAAGGTAAGCTCAAATACCTTCTTCTTCTTCTGTTGCTATGTTACTGGTATTGACTAGTGAGGACTGTTGTGAGTAGTAGTGACTTTATGAACAAAGTTATTTGTGCTTCTATCCTCTGCTCTCTATTCTTCTCTCAAAATTTCTTAATGTTTCCCGTCTAGTGTTCCCCTTGAATTTTTTCTCTCTCTCTGTATGTATTTTCTGATTTTGTTTCTTCCTCTTGATGTTCCTCTTCTGATTTTTTAGTGTGATTCTTGAAAAAAAAACTCTCACCTTTTTCTGTTGATAGAGGCCCTTATTTATATTGAAATATGTGGGGTTTTAGGGGGGGGGGGATAGTAGAGATTTGAACTATTTTAGGATCTATTTTGATGTTTTATGAGACAGCTTTTTGAAGTATGCATTTTAGTGCAATGTTTGGAGTTTTGTAGACTGGTTTTTGTAGCAGCAAAGGTGCAGATTTTTGTCTTATGGGCTGCATTTTGGACTGTTTTGCAGGGCAGATTAGGACAGAAACTTGGAATGGTTTTTGTTGAAACAAGGTTGGAGAAAATGGACAGCATTATACTCAAGAATTGGACTGTTATTGGATTAAAATAGTGCTGGAAAAATGGGCAGCATTGAGACTATTTTGTAGCAAGAATAATAGCTTGATTTTCATGTACAAAATTTGAATTTCTTTTGTAACTTTGTAACAATAAATACAAGTAAATTGTAACATGAATGGATATGTATTCTTCAATATATTCTCAATTCCCTTGTAATTGTAAATAACTTTGAATCTTCATTTGAAATTGAACCCTTGATATGTCTTGATAAAAATTCAAGGTCTTCCATTTGAATTGGGAAAGAATTGAATAATACTTGAATAAATTATTGAATGATGAATAAATGATAATGTAAGCCTTAGACTTTAATCTTGCATTTTGTAATAGAGATCCAAATAAATCACATGAATTGATTTTGTAATCAAATAGAAACCCTCATGTAAATAATCTTGTGATGAACGATTATTTGAATCAAATTTCTTTTTCTAATATCTCCTTAGTAAATGCTTCATGTGTGTTGAAATAACCATAATGTAAATCCACCAAAATAATCACACAAAATAATCTTAAATAAATATTTCATGCGATAAATGATTATTCTTGAATGAGATCTCTTGGCAGCTCCTCTTTAATTATCGCTTGAATTCAAATAAAGAAAATTCCAAATATTCCAAATAAATTCTTCTAGAACCGTTTTGAATTTAATCACCCCATTTTAACGAAATTCACCCCGCGTCATGAGAAAACTTGCAGATGACTTTTGGTTGAAGTGATCGGAAATGACTGGCATAGCTTGGATTTCTTGTATTTTAAAGCAATGTGAAACACACATGAACCAATTGCAGTATAACTTCGACTGTTCTTTCTGAAAAATTTCAGAGACACTTGAGACCATCTGTTGGACAGAGTGTGGAAATAAACACATGATTCTCTGAAATTCTTTTTGATGAACCAGCCTTGGAGAATCAACGATCGACCGCATTTCTGTCTCGAGACTCAAAACCCTAATTGATATGTGACGTCCGATGCTCTTCTTTCAGACCTATTTCCTGCACAAGAAATCAAAAAACAAAATGTACACTTCGTGCATGATTAGTGGTTAATCATTCATAAGATAAAATGCTCACAACATTCGATAATCTCTACACAGTCAAAGCTCGAAGGTGAAACGTTCGAAACATACCATATTCTGTGACCTTGATGTATATATAAAACAATGCAAATGAAGCAGAGATCTTAGGTCAAAAATTGGGGTATGACAAAGGGACAAGGAGCCGTCAAGACATTCAGAGGAACCAGAGGTACGTGCACCTTGTCAGCATAAATCTTACGTGCACCATCGTATGCCCACTGGAATGGGTGCCAAAAGTGCCTTCATGTAATTCAGCCATGATTCTTTCAGCATCAACCTTGTCTACGCACCGAAGTAACACAGAGTCATGGTTGTGTTTGTAAAGAATTCCATTACTAAGGAAGAATTTAGCAGAGAATCTCCTTAAGAACTTCTTATCGTTGACTGAAGCTCCTTTCGGATATTCTTGGGTTTCGAGATACCTCTTGACTTCGTGAAACCAAGGTTGTGTTAGAACATAGTTTGATTCTACAACCCTTACTTAGAGTTTTCATGATAACAAACACAAAGAACAAATATGCACTCTAAATTTGTGTTATTTTGTATGCAGAAATTCTGACTGAAACCGCACCAGAAATTAAGCTACATAAGCTTTCAAGCTGAGGTAATCAAAATGTTCTAAAGAATGATGATCAGAATCTGCGCTGAAGTGAAGAATACTATGATTTTGAACAAAAGTCTAATATACCATCAGAATTTATGTTGAAGTGAAGGATACTCTGATTCTGAACAGAAGTCTAATATACCATCAGATCCACACATCTCTGAGTCATCAATTTTTTGAAGCAATTGCAGCATGCAAGATTCTAAGTTCTGAAGCATTACTTTTCAATTAAGACAGCATCATATGCAACAGCTTCATTCAGACAAGAATCTTCTCAATATGGAAATAGAATTGAGTGTCCATTATCACGCTTTATGTCGAACAAGATTTCCACGCCTATATAAACAAGCTTAAAGGACAAATCATTCACGATTTTGATACACGACTGCAAATACCTCTAAAACGCTGCAATATCTCATATTCTCATATACGCTCGACTTGTGTAAAATATCACAGTAGTGATACAGTTTTTGTAAGGAAAAACAACACTACACAGTTGATTATTTTATCTTTATTAAGCTACTTTTCCTTGAGATAAACCGGGTTGTGGTTATACTCAAGAAGACTTTGGCAGTTGTCAAAGATGTGTTGTAATCAGTTTTGATTAGTGAATTAAGTCCTTGTTGGAGAGAGTCGAAATCACCTTGGCGGGTAGACTGGAGTAGTTTGAGATCAAACCAACCAGGATAAAAATATCCTGTCTACTGCTTTTTTTTAAGTTACAATTCACCCCCCCCCCCCTTCTTGTGTTTTTCACTTCTTCAATTGGCATTAGAGTGCCTGGTTCTGAGTTCATACACTTAACCGTGTCAGTACAAGATCCAAGCTTTAGAAAAACACTATGGTTGGACTAAGCCAAAACATCAGTAATGATTATCAAGAGGACAAGGACAGAATCAGCGGCAAACCTTCAGTCTTTGATGGAGAAAATTTTGACTACTGGAAAGACAGAATTGAGAGCTTCTTTTTGGCTCATGATGCTGATCTATGAGACATGGTAATTGATGGATACACACATCCAGTGGATGAAAGTGGTCAGAAGATAGATAGAAAAAGGATGTCTGACCACCAAAAACATGATTTCAGAAACCATCATAAAGCCAGAAAAATACTTCTCAGTGCCATCTCATACTCAGAATATGAGAAAATCTCAAACAGAGAGACAGCCAAAACATGCTTGACTCTCTGAGAATGACACATGAAGGCAACATACAAGTCAAAGAAACCAAGGCCATTGTGCTCATTCATAAATATGAAGCATTCAAGATGGAAGACAGTGAATCCATAGAAGCAATGTTCTCAAGATTCCAGATTCTTGTTGTTGGGCTAAAAGTTCTTGACAAAGGATATTCTACTGCTGATCACATAAATAAGATCATCAGAAGTCTACCCAAGTAATGGAGGTTAATGGTCACTGCTCTTAAGCTAGCTAAAGATCTCAACAAGATATCTCTGGAGGAACTTGTCAGCTCCCTCAGAAGTCATGAGATAGAGCTAGAAGAAGATGAGCCTCAAAAGCAAGGTAAGCCTCTAGCATTAAAATCTAACAAAAAAAATTTGATTCTAAGGTTTTGCAGGCTATAGAAGAAACCTTTGATGGATCCCCATTAAAAGAAGACAAATTGTCTCTTCTCTCTAGAAGGGTCAATCAACTATGGAAGCAGAGACAAAGAAAATTCAGAAACCCAAGAAGATCAGAGAATCAAAATGAATCCTCCTCCAGATACAGAAAGTCTGAGTCCTCCTCTGGACACAGAAGATCTGAAGCTTCTTCAGAACATAGAAAGTCAAATAACAAAGACATCATCTGCTATGAGTGCAATGAACAAGGGCACTACAAAAGTGATTGTCCAAGGCTTCAGAAGGAGAAGCCCAAAAAGAAGTTCTTTAAGGAGAAGAAGAAAAGCCTCATGGCAACATGGGACGATTCAGATACTTCTGATGTTTACTCAAAGTCATATGATGAAAGAGTCAACATAACTCTTATGGAAAATGTGTCAGAAGACAGCGAAGCTTCTGGTTCAGACTCAGAATCAGACACAGAAGATGTATATCCTGATTTCACTATTAATTTTACTAAGGTTGAACTTGCAGAAAGTCTGAATGAAATTCTGGAAAGGTATCAGCAGATCAAAGTCAAATTCAAGAACCTGAAAAGGGAACTTGTCTGACTCTAAAAGAACTGAGAGTCTTAGATTAGAGAATTACGAGTTAAAAGAATGGATTTTAAAATTAGAAAATGATCTACAAAACTCTCAAAAAGAAATAATCTCAGAGACTCCCAGTAATGCTAATAAGATCATCAAAGAGTATGATCACAACTTTCAGAAGTTTCTGTCTAAAAACATAGATAGAAGCAAGATGGCTTCAATAATCTATGGAGCTAGCAGGAATGGCAGAAAAGGAATAGGATACCAAGGTAAGGTATCTCCACCTAAGAAAGTCATGGGCCTTGTTATAAAACGCACACCACTAAAATCACACTTCACATATGGGCACACACATGACCTAAAATACACTAGTAATGATTACTCTGTCAAACCAAAATTCAACCAGAATTTTGGTAAAACTAACAAACCAGGACCCAAAAAGATATGGGTACCTAAGGACAAAATTATATATGTAGCAGATATCTTTAGCAGCAAGGCTAAAACACCAATCATGGTACCTAGACTCTGGATGCTCTCGACACATGACGGGAAGAAAGCATATGTTCCAAAGCCTAGAACTTAAACTTGGAGGCTACGTGGGCTTTGGAGGCAACCAAATAGGGAAGATTATTGGCTCTGGAACAGTAGGTAATGGTAATCTCCCTTCTATCAATAATGTGCTTTTAGTTGATAGATTAATGCATAATTTATTATCCATAAGTCAATTAAGTGATAACGGTTATGATATAATCTTTAATCAAAATTCATGCAAAGTTGTTAGTCAGAAAGATGGAACCATCCTTTTTAATGGAAAGAGGGAAAACAACATTTATAAGATAAAACTTTATGAACTAAAAAGTCAGAATGTAAAATGTCTTCTCTCTGTTAACAACGAGCAATGGGTCGGGCACAGAAGATTGGGGCATGTTAGTATGAGAAGAATATCTCAGATTAACAACCTCAATCTGGTCAGAGGACTTCCTAATCTGAAGTACAGCTCAGATGCTCTGTGTGAAGCATGTTAGAAAGGCAAATTTGCAAAACCTGCTTTTAAATCTAAAAATGTTGTTTCCATCTCTAAGCCATTAGAACTTCTGCACATGGACTTATTTGGACCAGTGAAAACTGCGTTTGTTAGTGGTAAGAAGTATGGGTTAGTGATCGTAGATGACTATAGAAGATGGACATGGGTAAAGTTCTTAAGACACTAGGACGAGTCACATTCTGTGTTCGTTGCATTCTGTTACCAAGTTCAGAATGAAAAGGATCTTAGAATTGTCAAAGTCAGAAGTGATCATGGTGGAGAATTTGAAAATAAAAAATTTGTAACATTTTTTAATGAAAAAGGCATCTTGCATGACTTCTCTTGTCCTAGAACTCCCCAACAAAATGGAGTTGTAGAACGAAAGAACAAAACATTGCAAGAAATGGCCAGAACCATGATCAATGAGACTAACATTGCTAATATCTTCTGGGAAGAAGCAATTAACACAGTGTGTTACATTTAGAATAGAATCTCTATAAGACCTATTCTGGAAAAGACTCCATATGAATTGTAGAAAAACAGAAAGCCCAACATTTCTTATTTCCATCCTTTTGGATGCACATGTTTTATTCTGAATACTAAAGATCATCTGAACAAATTTGACTCTAAAGCACAAAAGTGTATTATGTTAGGATACTCTGAACACTCAAGAGGGTACAGAGTATACAATACGGAAACAAAGATTGTTGAAGAGTCAATCAGTGTTAGATTTGATGATAAGCTTGACCCTAAAAAGTCAAAGCAGAATGAATCTTTTACAGATATAGAAGTTGAATTCACAGGCACTAAAGACAACTCATCAGAAGCTCCCAACAGAGACGCTCCATCAACTTCATAAAGAAATGTTACAAGGGATCCAATACCTTCTGTTGATCAACTCTAGAAAAGATTATCCAGAAGCAACATAGCTCACCCAGAAGATAAGATCCTGGGAAAGAAGGATGATCCAATAAGAACAAGATCAACATTCAGAAACTCTTAAGAATCCCTCATGGGACTGGTCTCACTGATTGAACCAACAACAATTGATGAAGCTCTTCTGGAAAATGACTGGATTCTGGCAATGCATGAGGAATTAAACCGGTTCACCAAAAATGATGTATGGGATCTAGTTCCCAAATCAAAAGGCTTCAATGTCATTGGAACAAAGTGGGTGTTCAGAAACAAACTGAATGAGCAAGGAGAAGTCATCAGAAACAAAGCACGACTTGTGGCACAAGGTTATAGTCAACAAGAGGGGATAGACTATACAGAAACCTTTGCTCCAGCCGCCAGGTTAGAGTCTATCAGACTCTTAATCTCCTTTGTTATAAACAATGGCATCAATTTGTATCAGATGGATGTCAAAAGTGCATTCCTAAATGGTTATATAGATGAAGAGGTATATGTGCACCAACCCCTGGATTTGAAAATTCCAAACACCCAGAATATGTTTTCAAACTAAAGAAGTCACTCTATGGTCTGAAACAAGCTCCCAGAGCTTGGTATGAAAGACTAAGTAACTTCCTGTTAGAAAAGGAATTCACCAGAGGGAAAGTGGACACAACCTTGTTCTGTAAGACATTTAAGAATGACATTTTAGTTTGTCAGATTTATGCAGATGATATCATTTTTGGATCCACTAAACCTTCTTTGGGAAGAGAATTTGCTAAGTTCATGCAGGCAGAGTTTGAGATGAGCTTAATGGGGGAACTTAAATTCTTTCTGGGAATTCAGATAAACCAAACTCCAGAAGGAACTTACATTCATCAGAGAAAATATGTCAGAGAACTTCTGAAGAAATTTGACCTCTCGGAATGTAAGCCCTCAAAGACTCCAATGCATCCCACGTGCATTCTAGAAAAGGAAGAGGTAATTAAAAAGGTAGAACAGAAAATCTACAGAGGTATGATTGGATCTCTCCTTTATCTGACGGCTTCAAGGCCTGGTATTTTATTCAGTGTTTGCTTATGTTTTAGATTCCAATCAGATCCTAGAGAATCTCATTTAACAGCAGTTAAGCGAATTTTCAAGTATCTGAAAGGTACTACTAATCTGGGTTTATTTTATAGAAAATCCAATGAATACAGCTTAGTAGGATACTGTGAAGCTGACTTTGCTGGAGACAGAGTAGAGCGTAAAATAACTTCTAGAAGCTTCCAGTTTATGGGAGACAACCTGATCTCATGGACCAGCAAGAGACAGTCCACAATAGCATTGTCAATAGCAGAAGCTGAATACATAGCAACTGTTGGATGTAGCACTCAAATGCTCTGGATGAAAAGTCAACTTGAAGACTTCAACATTTTTTAGAGTAACATTCCTATCTTCTGTGATAACACTTCTGCCATATGTCTCTCTAGAAATCCTATTTTGCATTCTAGGGCTAAGCATATAGAAATAAAACATCACTTTATTAGGGATTATATTCAGAAATGAATTCTTACTATGAAATTTATTGACACAGACCATCAATGGGTTGATGTATTTACAAAACCCCTTTCTGAAGATAGATTCAATTTCATTCCAAAATAAAATGTTTTGTTTGCATATCCTAACCCTCAGAACTTTATTGTTTTCTGTGAACATCTGATGATCCTGTCTTCAGAAGTTAGAAGTATAGTTGTCTCAGAATCTATCTATGAAGATCTGAACTTTTCATTTCAAGGATAGAGACGTGCAGTTCACACCATCAAACATTTGTCATCCTCTCAAAATCTATCTTCTGAGGCTGAATACGCGTTTAAATTCTGAAGGGTCCAAGGCTCTGATTGGATGCATTGAGACACTTGTCATTGGTAACTGTTCAATATCTCTCTAAATCCCCTAATTTCAGGTTTCATTAATTCAATATAATCATTACTTATTTTCTCTTTCTTACTGATTACGTTTTCTAAAAGAACCTATATAAACTCAATTTACTATTTCATTCATTCATGTTTTACCACCTTCAATACTCTCTCTTGCTCTAGTTTTTCAAAAACCCTTTTCATCATCTTTCTTCAAAGAATCTGTGTGAATAATGGCATCATCATCAAGTCTCAAGAATCTCAACAGTGCTCCTGATTCTTCATCTTCTGAACAATATGAGGAGCCCATTAGAATGCTACTCACTCCAGTTGATAACCTTGAAGTTCTCTATGAATTGATCGTTGATTTTGAAAGCTTACAAGAAAATGGGTTTAACCTGTATGAATATGTAACTGCACAAGGATGGAACAAATACTTTGATCGTCTGTTGGGTCCAACTTTTCCCATTCTTGTTAAAGAGTTTTGGATTTATGCTACTTCATCCAACCACCAGGTCATATCATATGTTATGGGGAAGAAGATAGTGATTACAGAAGATTTGATTGGGAAACTCATTAGTTACAATGGTGGTGGAGTCAGATGCATTGATATCGCTGATAAGTGTTCCGACCTAAATTCCATTGCTAGGGAAATCTTCACTTTTGGACAGCCATCCAGCAAGATCTGAGACTTGAAAGATCATTACAGAATCTGGGCTAGAATAATTCTGGGATGTATTAATCACAGGAAGCCTACAAGCTCTCCTGATTACATCAACATTGATCAGCAGTTTCTGATATACTTCATTGCAAAGAAGACCAAGATAAACCTTCCACATTTGCTCTTCAACCATCTCAGAACAATTGTGAAAGAGACAAGAGAAGAAGAAAGAACTAAGAGGGATTGGATTCCTCTAAGAAGATTGATTTCAGATATTCTAACAGAAAACAAGCTGATAGAACATTTGACAGAGGCTCAAGAAATCAACACTCTGGAACCAACTGCTGGGAAACCTTTCAATGCCAAGAATATGAAGAAAATGAAGATTATTGAAAACATTAAGAAGGAACCAACAATTGCCTCTCATGAGGTCATCACTTCTAGGAGAATCCCTCTGAAGTATTTTCCACTATTCACTGAGATAGATGCCTCTCCAGAGATTATAGTCAGATATCGTGAAGCTTGCAAGGCTGATGGGACTATTCCAAAAATCAACATCCAAGATCTGCACAAGCCAGCTCTAGAGGTTGTGCTAAAGAAATCCAAAAAGAGGAAGGCAACAGGAGAAGGATCCTCTCAGAGGACACCCAAAGCTGCGAAAAATAAAGGTAACACATCTTTTGTTTCTGTTGTAGAATCAATAGCTATTCCAACATCTAAAATCATTCCCCCTCAACCAGCAGAAAATCCTTCATTACAAACATTTGAGGATTTTAACATAGAGTTTGACCCATCTGTAACTCGTGGAAATTTCTTAAATGAACCTCACTCCCCCAATCCAAATCTAGAACAACATCAACCAGAACTTGCTAGAGTTGTCTCTGATATTGAACTGTTTGATCAAGACATTTCCTCACCACTCCCAGAAAATCCAAATACTCAATCTCAACAACCAGAAAATCCACAACCATACTCTCTTCAACCACAACATCCAAACTCTCAACCTCAACAACCAGAAAATCCCAACACTCAACCTCAATAACTAGAAAATCCACAACCACACTCTCCTCAACCAGAACACCAAAACCTCAACTCACCCCCAACCAGAAAATGAAAACCCTCTTACTCCTCAATCTGAAAATCTATCTTCTAAAATACCTGAACCAGAAATTCAACACGCTACCGCAAATCAATCAGAAGACTCCCTTTCAGATTCTGATACTACTACCCCAATTCCTGGGATAACAGAGCTTCTTATGGTTTGTTTACCTCTCTCCATTCATGATATTCCATAAATACCTTCACCATATGAATCCACTCCACCAAACACCCCTCACTCACCAATCCTGATTTCTGACTCTTCCACTCCCTCACCTATCAACCGTCTAGCTGACAACCTCAGACTTGTCATTGATCTACAAGCGCTGGACCATCTAGCTTCCACCTCAAACAAAATTGCCACCCCCAAACCTAAACCAACCTCAACCAAATCAGATGTTAGTAAGAATCTGTTGATTTTTGAAACAGAAATACAGGAATGGATTACTTTTTGAAGCAAGCAAGTCAAGAGATTTCTAATCTTGCTGCTTCTGATTCTCTGTGGGAAAGATTCAGAAAATGGTTCAACTCTGAAACCCAGAAGCTAAAAGAATTGAGCTATGAAAGGGCTCAGCAGAACTTTAGTGATCAACTGAAAGCTTTCAAAGATCAAGTTCTAAGACACTAGGACAAGAAATAAATTCTTCAGCTGGATAATGCTCCCTGGAAAGAGCACCAACATTCAGAAGCCATTGAACCAGATTCTGATAGTCACCCTCTGACTACTGCTCCAGAAAATGTGATTGCAACAGAAGAAGTTGTTCAATCAGAAGAGACTGCAGAGTGTTATAAACGACATGCAACCCCTGAAGATACACCAACTTCGTCTCTAGTCATGAAAACTCTAGAAGAGTTGAAGAAGGAGAATGCCTTAATCCATGCAAGACTGGATAAGCAAGAAGACACCAACAAAGAGATCAAGGATATATTGGATAAACAAGAAGATACAACAAAATAAATCAAAGACATTCTGGGAAATCAGGAAGAATCAAGCACTCAGATTAAGAGCTTGTTGGAAGCATTGTTCACACGACTTCCCCCTCCTTCTTAGATTTTCTTTAATTGATTATCTATATTTTTCATCTTATCCTCCTTGTTTTTGAAAATTGTCATTGCATTCTGTTTTCAATATAAATCGTCTTTTTAACTCTGATTATATTGCTTTTTGATACCTGAAAAAAAGGGGAAGAAAGTAAGATATTTTCAATAACAGTATACCGGGACAAAGTCTCTAACATTCTGAATATCTTAACCTCTATGTTTTTCTGAAAAGCTTGAACAGAAACATATTCTGATAAGGACAGAAGGAGATGCATCAAAATCTCTGACGAGAAGGAACTTCAGGGAAGTAACTCATATCTATCTGAGTAATCAACTCAGGGGGAGACTCTCTTAAGCTTTTTGTTCTATATTTTTCATTAAAAATCCTAGTTTTTGTCATCATCAAAAAGGGGGAGATTGTTAGAACATAGTTTGATTCTACAACCCTTACTTAGAGTTTTGATGATAACAAACACAAAGAACAAATATGCACTCTAAATTTGTGTTATTTTGTATGCAGAAATTCTGACTGAAACAACACCAGAAATTAAGCTATAGAAGCTTTCAAGATGAGGTAATCAAAATGTTCTGAAGAATGATGATCAGAATCTGCGCTGAAGTGAAGAGTACTATAATTCTGAATAGAAGTCTAATATACCAACAGAATCTGCGCTGAAGTGAAGAATACTCTGATTCTGAACAGAAGTCTAATATACCATCAGATCTACACATCTTTGAGTCATCAATGTTCTGAAGCAATTGCAGCATGCAAGATTCTAAGTTCTGAAGCGTTACTTTTCAATTAAGACAACATCATATGCAACTGCTTCATTCAGACAAGAATCTTCTCAATATGGAAATAACATTGAGTTTCCATTATCACACTTTATGTTGGACAAGATTTCCAAGCCTATATAAACAAGCTTAAAGGACAAACCATTCATGATTTTAATACACGGCTGTAAATACCTCTAAAACACTGCAATATCTCATATTCTCATATACGCTCAAATTGTGTAAAATATCATAGTAGTGATACAATTTTTGTAAGGAAAAACAATAGTACACAGTTGATTATTTTATCTTGATTAAGCTAGTTTTCCTTGAGATAAATCAGGTTGTGGTTGTACTCAAGAATACTTTGGCAGTTGTCAAAGTTGTGTTGTAATCAGTTTTGATTAGTGAATTAAGTCCTCGTTGGAGAGAGGCGAAATCACCTTGGCGGGTGGACTGGAGTAGTTTGAGATCAAACGAACCAGGATAAAAATATTGTGTCTACTGCTTTTGTTTTTTAAGTTACAATTCAACCCCCCCTTCTTGTGTTTTTCACTTCTTTAGGTTGGTCCACTATTTCTTCAGTATTAATCTCGTGACAGTGTGCTGGTTCATCCCTTCGTTCAATGTTGATCTGGGGAGCCTCATTATCCCATTTAAGTTTAAAATATATGACATCGTGGCTAGTGCGTCTGCTAGCTGATTTTCTTCTCGCGGGAAGTGCTCGAAGGTAATCTCCTCAAAATGTGGGAGCAATGTCAAAACATGTTCTTTGTAAGGGATAAGGTTAGGGTGTTTGGTGTCCCATTCCCCTTTGATCTGGCTAATAACCAAAGCTGAATCTCCGAATACATTCAAAGATTTGATCCCCAAGTCTATGGCAGCTTTGAGACCAAAGATGCATGCTTCGTATTCCGCCATGTTACTTGTACAATTGAAGCAGAGTCTTGCCGTAAAAGGAGTATGACATCTTTCAGGAGATATGAGTACAACACCAATACCATTATCGATTGCATTAGATGGCCCATCAAAAACCAGCGTCCATCGAGATTCTTGTTCAGGTCCCTCATATGGTCTAAATTCTTCATAGTTGTTTACCATCATGACGTCTTCATCTGGGAATTCGAACTTCATGGACTGGTAGTCTTCTACAGCTTGGTGAGCAAGGTGATCAACTAGTATACTCCCTTTATAGCATTATGGGTAGTATATTGTATGTCGTATTCTGTCAAGATCATCTGCCATCTCGCTATTCTCCCAGAGAGAGCAGGTTTCTCGAAGATGTATTTTATTGGATCCATTTTAGTTATCAACAAGGTATTATGGGTCAGCATATATTGTCTTATCCGGCGAGCAGCCCATGCCAGAGCACAACAAGTTTTCTCGAGCAATGAATATCTTGTTTCATAGTCGGTAAAATTTTTGCTCAAGTAATAAATAGCATGCCCTTTTTGGCCAGACTCGTCATGTTGCCCCATCACACACCCCATTGAATTTTCCAAAATGGTCAGATACATGATCAATGGTCTTCCCTCGACTGGTGGCATCAACACAGGAGGCTTTTGCAGGTACTCTTTGATCTTGTAGAAAGCAGTTTGGCACTCATAATTCCATTTGACTACTTGATCTTTCTTCAATAATTTGAAGATTGGTTCACAAGTAGCTGTCAGGTGAGAAATGAATCTGGAAATGTAGTTTAAACGTCCCAAGAAACCTCTGACTTCCTTCTCAGTACGAGGAGCAGGCATCTCTTGTATCGTTTTCACTCTGGTAGGATCTACTTCAATACCCTTATTGCTGACGACAAAACCTAGGAGCTTACCAGACCTTACTCTAAACGGGCATTTATTTGGGTTCAACCTCAACTTGTACTTCTTTAGTCTCTCAAATAGTTTCTGTAAATGATCAAGATGCTCTTCTTCTGTTTGAGATCTAGCTATCACGTCTTCCATGTAGACCTCTATTTCGTGATGTATCATGTCATGAAATAGAGCTACCATGGCACGTTGATAGGTTGCCCCAACATTCTTCAGTCCGAATGGCATAACCATGTAGCAGAATATGCCCCATTGTGTGACAAATGTTGTTTTCTCCATGTCCTCAGGCGCCATTTTGATTTGGTTGTAACCTGAGAAACTGTCCATGAAGGAAAACACTTTGTGTTGTGTCGTATTGTCAACTAGGATGTCAATGTGGGGGAGTGGGAAATCATCCTTAGGGCTTGCCCTATTTAAATCTTTGTAGTCCATGAACATTCGTACCTTGTCGTCCTTTTTGGGCACGGGAACAACATTGGCAACCCATTGCGGATAGGAGGTGACGACCAAGAATCCAGTGTTGAATTGTTTCATGACTTCTACTTTAATCTTCTCCTACATATCTGATCGCATGCGACGGACCTTTTGTTTTACTGGTGGGCAATCCTCTTTTGTAGGTAGACGATGTACTACGATATTTGCATCAAGTCCTGGCATATCCTCATACGACTAGGCAAAGACCTCAACATACTCGTGTAGCAACTGAATCAGATGCTCTTTCATACTGGGTCCCAGATTGGCACCCACCTTGACTTCTCTTTTGTCTTCTTTGGTACCTAGGTTGATTGTGTCCATGGGTTCGTCATGGGGCTGAATGGCTCTCTCTTCTTGTTGTAAAAATTTGCAAGTTCCCCTAGTACTTCATAATCTTCCTCCCTTTCGTCTTCGGCTTGGTAGATTAGATTTTCAGAGTCACAAAAAGCCATAGCAAAACCGTTATCCATGGGATCCTGAATGGATGTAGACCTGCATTGTGAGTGTGAGTGTGTGTAAGGGTATAACTATCTTTGAAAGAAATGAAAATGTAAAAAAGAAAAACAATGAGCACAAAGTTTGTATGCAAAAACGTCCATGATTCATTGATGTCATATGGAAATGAGATAATAACCCTTACAAATGGACCATTGTACCTCGGGTAATACACAAGGTTTTAAGAGTCTGAATTGTTTTAATATTACAGATCCAAAAAAATGTAAAGATAAATTATTGTGGGATAAAAGTGATTGGGACGAAATCTCTAGCTTCCCAGTTGTTGAGCCCTCCACTGACAGTTGGGAAAATCCAATCCTCCAGGTTGTATCCGTCTTCATCATCTTCCAATGCATTAATTTCACAGTTGCTGATATTCAAGGGTGGTCCTCCGGCACGAGCGCGACGCACAACCTTCTGAGCACCTGAAGTGAAACCCAGGCCAAACTTGTCAGACTTGTAAGGGATATCTGGGAGTTGTCCCCAAATAGTGCACCCACCTTTTTCTTTCACTTATTTTGCATCCTTTAAAGATGACATCCTGAGTGGAGACCTTGTGATCTTGGGAACAACCCTGGTCACTGCCATATCTTGCAGGACTTTTTCAAAGTGTTGGAATAGAGTTTCAATAAATTCACCATCTAATTCCACATATCTGAAGGAATTGAGATGGCTGATCATATACTCTTCTTCTCCATGAACGATGATAATATTCCCTTGAATTAGATACTTCAGCATTTGGTGCAACGTAGAAGTAACAGCGCCATCATTGTGAATCCATGGTCGGCCTAGCAAGCAGGAGTGTGAAGGGAGAATATCCATTACATAAAAAGTTGAATCAAATTTTTAGGTTCCAACCTTTATGGGGATATCCACCTCCCCATGCACCATCCTTTTTTAGCCGTCAAAAGCTCTCACTACTATGTTGCTTGGTTTTAATATCAACCCTTCACAATCAAGCCTATCAAGAGCCTTTTTAGGCAATACATTCAGAGATGAGCCAGTGTCCACCAAGACATGAGCCAAGGTTGTGCCCCTGCATTCCACTGAGACATACAATGCCTCATTATGCTTCCTTCCTCTTGGTATTAAATCAGCATCCGAGAAACCTAAATCATTATCTGCAGTCAAGCTGGCTACGCAGTCTTGGAACTGATCGACAGATGTTTCTTGGGGTACATGGGCAATTTTCAGGAATTTTACCAAGGCCTTTGCATGCGCCTCAGAACATAGTAGTAAAGCCAGCATGGAAATTTTAGATGGAGTTTGCCCCAGTTGTTCAACTACATCATAGTCGCTTCTTTTTATGATCTTTAGAATTTCCTCCATCTCTTTCCGGGAGGTCTCAGGGATAGCCAATGATTGTAGCTTCGTCCGGACAGGCTCAATCAAAATACTTTTACCTCAAGTCTTAGTTAACTTGGTAGCAGGAATGTCAGTATGAGTGATAGCAGGGATTGTAACAGCTTTGTCAGTTGGAGTATTGGTGGAGATGATTGTAGGACTGGGAATAGCCTTCGGAGGAGCAACAACAACAGGAATGATTACGGGTCCAGAAACTTCTTTTAGGGGAGCAATTTCTAGAGAGAATATCCTTCCGCTTCGGGTAATCTTGCTAGTCCCTGCAATATTACTGATATGGGAGTTAACTTTCTCGGAACTTGAATGATGCCGTGGTAGTAGACATCCCCTCCATAATTCCATGGTATGGTTTTGTCTGACGAATACGGGACTGGTCCAGACCTTGTAATTATTAAAGGAGCTACTTTTGGAACTAATGTAATTCTAACGGGTCTTTTGGTGGAGACCCTGGAAGAATTGGCAGAAATGGTAACGATGGAAACATCATTATAAGGAACAGGTGGAACAGAAGTTTTTTCGAACAAAATTTCCTTGTTGTCTATTAGGCACTGAACGCTTGCTTTCAACAAAGGACAGCTGGTTGGTGAGGATAAACAGAAATGACAGCCTTCATCACATCCTGGGAAAACATTGGCATTCAATAAGTTCTTTTTGTTAATCAAGAGTGGGGTCATAAGTTCATCAACTGAAGTAACAAACATATCTTCCTCAATGGTGTTGGTATTATGGTTGTGTTTTGGCATAGGGGCAGAAATGACATTTGGCTTTTCGGGTGCATCGAATTCAATCTCTTTGGCTTCAATGAGGTCTTGTACTTTGTTCTTTAGAGCCCAACAGTTATTAGTATCATGGTCGGGACTCTCAGAGTGGTATGCACATCGGGAATTGGGATGATAGTGAGGAGAGGTTGTGTTAGGATTCTTTGGAGCTTCTTTCAAAGTCACTAGCTTGGATCTTAACAAATGTGGCAGTACTTAAGATAGTTTCATATTAATTCGGGTGAATTGTCAGACTGGTCTTTCCATTCTTGGTTGGTTATTTCTTTGCTGATCAGGCACGGGTTTAGGAATCATAACATCCCCCACCATTGGACGGAATTCGGCCCTATCTTGATTTCTCTGAGGATAAACAGCAACCACTTCTTTCTTTCTGATAAATGGCTTCCTTACAGCATCAGAGGATGCATATTTTTGAATCTTTCCACTCTTTATCCTGGCTTCTACCCTCTCTCTGGTTAATATCAGTTCAGTAAAACCTGCCGATGAACTCCCAATTAGGTGATTGAAGAAGGGACCAGACAAGGTGCCCAAAAACATGTCTACTAATTCTCTTTCAGATAGGGGAGGTTGATCTCTTCCAGATAAGTCTCTCCATTTTTGTGCATAATCCTTGAAGCCTTCACTTGAAACCATGGACATACTCTGGAGCTGAGTACGGGTAGGCGCAAGATCAACGTTGTATTGGTATTATTTGTAAAAGGCTGCAGCAAGATCTTCCCAGTTATAAACATTGGCTCTTTCTAACTGATAAAACCAATCAAGTTGAGTTCCAGACAGACTGTCTTGGAAGAAGTGTACCCATAAATCTTTGTCAGTAGTATGGGGCTGGATTTCCCTCACATAGGACTGGAGATTCATTTTAGGGCATGAAACGCCGTCATATTTGGCGAACACAGTTGCTTTGAATTTTGGAGGAATGACAATCCCTAACACTAAGCCCAACTCCTCAAAGTCCAACCCATGCACTTTTTAGATTTCCATTGCACTCAACCATTCTTCTAGATGCTTATACTTATCGTCGGATGGAAGGTATTGTTCTTCAGAATAGTCTTCTTCCTCTTCCTCTTCTGATTCTTTTTGGACAACTATTTCTTTACCCTTCCCATCTTGGTTGTCTTTCTCACCGAATGTTGTTACAAAGTCTAAGGCCCTTGTTGTCTGCCCTTGGAATCTTCTTTCCATGTTTAGAACTCCAGTTATCTTCTTTGTCTTCTTTTTCTTCTCCTCAGCCAGCAAAGTCTTCAACTCTTCTTGTCCTTTAGCTAGGGTCAAGAACAACTGTTGAAACTGTGCATTCTGAGCTTGGAGATCCTTCACCGTTTGCTCGAGATCCATCTTACTGAAATAAATAGTAGAGAGATGAGGAGACTTGTTGCAAGAAACCTGCTTATGTTATGATGAATGATAAATGTGTATGCAATGATTTTAAGGATTTTAAGATTCAAATTTGTTTTAGACAAAAAGGAAACACACGTTATATTAATAAATTAAAGCTTTGAGTACATCAATGCCTTCTTGAGCAAAATAATACAAAAAACTGTAAGATAAAAAGGTAGTACGCATCCTCTTTGGTGCAATGTAGGCATTCAGAGTCTTCTCCTCATGAAGTAGTCTAGTGAGTTTCAAAACCTTCTTCTCGCTTGCGTAGAATTGGGCTTCGAAAGTATCTCGCTCCTCCTTGAGTTGTATCCAATCCCTTTATAGGTCTTCAAGAGAGGTGGGCATGTCAGGGTGTAGGATAGTGTATGGAACATGTCCTTCCATGACAGGCTCTACGATTACCGGGAGAATGGAGGTATAAGGCATCATAAGACTCTGAGCACGAGTTCGTACCCATTTGAGGTAAGGATCAAGAGGGATGGAATTCTTGTGGCCCAAAGTCTTGCTATCTACCTTGTTTAACATCCTCTAGGATCAGATAAATCTCTGGCGAAGACCTTGATCGTCGTTGTCGTAGTCAAATACCAAACCTTGAATCAGCATCTCGTGCGGGCCATCCCTTCGGGCATAACCAAACTGTCTTAAGGCTAAGAAGGGGTTCTAGGTGATACCTCCTCTAATTCCAAGTAAAGGGACATTAGGAAATTCTCCACAATGGTCGATAATAGTAATATTCTCTATGGATCAGGTGCACCAATGAATGTCTGAATATTTGAGCGTTATCAAGAGTCGGGAGAATTATTCCAAAGTAGGCACAAGTTGATAGTCGGGAAATATGAAGCAATGGTGTAAAGGATCAAAGAACTGAAAGAGAACTTTCATCATGTCCTCATCTGTGTTGGAGGTGACCAAGTTGAGTAGGCGACCATGTCTCTTGGTGAATGGAGAGTTTTCAGGGATCCTTGAAGCTAGCTCCTTAAGTTGTGGAGGGATCCTTACAAGATTGATTTGAATAATTTTCCTGCGAATAGAATCCATATCCTACAAAACCAGAACAAAGATGAATCGCAAAATCCTTGAAATGGTTAGTGAATATGTATGATGTTATGATGTTCATGATGTTATGTACAAGTATACAAACAAAGAAAATAAGTCCCTAGGTTTAGGCTTGCATGGAGTTTTATAGGTAAGTACCCTCTTGAATTTTAGTTGGTTCAACTTGTCCTAGTAATAGTAATCGGGTTCTAAGGAGCTCAAGATCACTGGTTTGTTTCCTTGGTCATTGTTTCAGCATAAGCCTCTTTAATGGTGACCGAAATATCCCAAAAAACCAAACCTCAATGAGTGTAGTATCGATTATATAACAACTTTGGACTGCACCAAAGCCGGTCATTTCACTACATCCTAAAGGTCAAGTTGGTCAAGTAAAGGTTCTAGAAGTTCATTAGTGCTTTATGACAACACTCAGCGGCTCTGTATTCTATTTGATTAACTCAAAGGCTACCGGTACCCACAAATATGTCGCACTAACATAGCTATTGCTTAGACCATGCTGGTATACCCCGCACAGTTTCCATAATGTATTGCTACTTACCTATATTGTATCCCAAATTTGGGTAGAGGTATCAAACCCAAACAAAGAACCATAATGTAAAGCATATAAGTCAAACAATAAAGGCAAGTAAATGTGATCTATCCCTAAGGTAACCCCACTTTTAGAATTTTCCCCAGTAGAGTCTCCAATTCTGTAATATGGTGGGAGAATTGACTTGAGGGTTTTGCGTTTGATTGCAAATATTATGGTTAGCAAGAGTCGCCACCGACTTTTCTTTTATCCAAAAGGAAAGGTGAAAAAGCACAGGAAAGACCTTTGAGATTATTTCTTGAGTTC
Source organism: Vicia faba (assembly GCA_948472305.1). Lineage (NCBI taxonomy): Eukaryota > Viridiplantae > Streptophyta > Magnoliopsida > Fabales > Fabaceae > Vicia > Vicia faba. The sequence continues at coordinate 223,827,133 of OX451735.1, forward strand.
GGGGGGTAGATTATGAAAAGGGAAGGTATTAGCACCCTTTTCATCCATGGTTTTCCATGGGCTCTTAGTTACTTGCTAGATCACTTGCTTTTTGTTTGAAATTGTGCTTGATGTGGTTTTTGAAAGTATTTTGTAAAGAGACCATTGTTTAGGCAATCTTTGTAATGATTCTTGTTTGTAAGAATGTATATAAAGATGTTTGATCTTTTGAAAATGTTTTCAATTTTGTAAGATGTTTGATAGTGTATGTGTTTGTTTTAGAAATAGCAAGGATGTTTGTTTTGAAATGGAGCAAGTAATTAGGAGCAATATGCCTACTCAAATGTCTTTCTTGTTCGTTTTTCTTTTCCTATGACATTGTTGTCTTACCATTGATTTGGTAAGCAACCTTATCTTTAGATGTAAACGGGATGGGTGTGGGTCATCGTATAACCATGAATAGCAATATTGCAAGGTAACTTAGCATTCTTTTTGAGGGACTAAGATCATTTGTAAGGCAACTTAGATAACGTCATCGAGGGACTATGATCTTGTATTTTCTTGTTTTTGCTAAGATACCTCACATGCGTAATATGGTCATTTTGCATAAGGCAACCAAGTGGAATAACCCTATTAGTTTTAGTCTTTCCATACAAACCCTAATTACTAGCATGTTATATAAAAGCGATAAATTACGAAATTTAAAATTACTACGCTATTACAATATTTGTGGGGATTGCAAATTCATGAATGGGGATTGCAAGAATTTAAACCTAATTAGTCTATTACAACCATATTGAATTGATATCAACGTATAAGGAAATAAATAAATACAAAGTACAAAATGAATGAATGTACAAAAAATGCAAAAATGTAAAGAAAATGTATCTTTGTTTGATTTTCATGAAAAATGGATTTTTCCTTAATCTAATTAAATAAAGAAAATAATTAATTAAATTTGAATTTTATTAAGAAAAGATTTTAAGTAAAACCCTAGTTCTATTAATTCATCAAAAGAAAATAAGTTTAAGAAAAGTATTTTTGGTATTTTTATCTTAAAAATATTTATAGTATTATAAAATATTTTTGGCCTTCTTTAATATTAAAAATAATGTACTTTAAATGGTGTGAAAAATAAATAAATAAAAATATAATATTAATTAAGTCTACAAGATTACTTAATAAAATAAATAAAGTATAATAAATAAAAATATTTTTTTGTGGAAAAAAATAAAATAAAATAAGTCAAGATATAAATCTATATTTTTTGTATTTTATGATTTTTAGTATTTAGAAAATATATTTAAGAAAATAAATGAAATAATAAAAAAGAAAAATAAAATAAATTGGGCCAGGGGCGTATAAAGGAAATAGGGGGTTAGCTAGCAAAAATAAAAAAAATAAGCCAGGCCCAAAGAGGCCCAGTGCCCTGCAAACAAAAAAGTCTGAAATGTAAAACATGTAAAAAATGCAAAAGGGCACCACTGGGGCTCGAACCCAGGTCCCAAAGGTTACAGGCGCGCGCTTCTACCACTGGGGTGGCTATACATCCGTTAATATAAACAAAATAATAAATATACAAGGCAAAACGCGCCCTGAAGACTTCATCTTCAACCTCCATCCAGACCAACTGTAACTTGCTCATTTCTCATCAAAAATGAAAACTGTAAACATGAAACTTGTAGAAAATTTTCTCATGATTCCAGAAATGTAAAGTATTAAAACTATAGATCAAAGATAAGCATGAATTTTAATGGCCCTAATCTGAACCCTCAAAGTTTCAGAAATTTCAGTTTCAAAATTCTCTAAGCTCAAGCAAAATTAATGAAAACTATGGACATGGTTAGCTTTAGGGCAATGATATCTACATGTTTTGTTCACAAATAAACTATTGATGATGCCTGTATGAAGAGTTCCAAGTTGAGAAAACTTACCTCAAAACTGGAAATTGTGTTTGGAGTTTGAGCTTGTTTCAAGTGATGGTGATGATCAGGTTAGCTTCCTTGAGGTCCTAGGAAGCTAATACAATGTTTTGCTTGAGTTGAGAGTGGTTGAAATGACTTGGAGAAGTCAATATGCAATGCACTGTTTTTGGTTATGGAGGATATGGTAAATGATGTTACAGTAATGAAACAGGGACAGGGATAGGTTACACTTGATGTAAGGAAGCTTTAGAGACTAAAAGGCCAAGAAATGCACAAGGGAAATGTGAGTTTGATGTTCAAGGTCAGAAACTGTGCAACAATGGAGTTTTTGGGCAATTTCTGATTTGAGAGAGTTTTGGTGTATTTCATGGTGCTTAAGCTCGTCCTCTAGCTCACAAATAATGACTCTATTTATAAGCAACAAGTTTGGAGTGCTCTAGTTGATCATAATTCAAATTTACATGTTTAAGTTAAACATGTGATTTTTTTGACAAAACAAGTTTCCATGGCTTGTACTTGCTAAGATAGAGCGGTTATGCTTTAAACAAGCTTGCTTCTGAATTTGTGGATGGTGTGTGATCAGAGGGAACAAGTTATAGGCTCAAGAATGAACTTTATGCAAAAAGCTTGCTTTACAAGAATGCCAATGTTAGCGTTGTGCCATTAATGGAAATGCAACTTGGATAATAGCTCAATTGCTTGGATCAAAGCCCTAACAGCTGTGTAAACATTTAATTATGGAGTGACAAAAAAGTTTGAGGCCTGAAAAGCAAAGATTATGCAGCCTACCATGGATTTGGTTCATGTGTTCATCAAAAATGACTTGTAATTCAAGTGACAAAACCCTAACTTCATCTCTTCGATTCTCCCTACTCAAGAATGATCTCAAGGAGTTATTGGACATTTTGGAAAGCTTGCAATATTCTCTACAACCCATATTTGAATTTCTTTTGAAGATTCCCATTGGAACTATATGAAAAAGTGCCATGAAGTTGGGTCAAAATCCTGATCAAATTAGGGCAAAATTTCACTGTGTTTAGTTTCATGACCACATGTTCATAAAATTATAACTTGAGATCCAAGCATTTTTGGAAGGAGTTGTGTAAATAAAATTTGTAGATTTCATGGAAATCTACAACTTTCATGTTGGATGTTTCTCTTGAATCATCTTGCATCATGGTGAAAATTTGCCTCAAAGTTATGAAAAAACATGAAATTTCCAACACTTCAAAAAAATTCTAAGTTTAGAAATTTTGCCTTTTCAAAATGAAATCTTGACTTTTTGATTTATTGATGAATAAGTTTCATATTTTGACATGGTTTGATGAATTGTGATCTTTGGCACTTGAATTTGACCAAAAAGTCAAAGTTTGACTTTTTAGTATACAGTTGACTTTTGATCAGTTGACTGCAAAACTCATCTGTCAATCCAATGGACTTACAATGTTTTGAACCATGTCATTAGGTCAAAATGATGCAATTGGACTCTTGAGATCATTCCTTAAACCAATTGACAATTTGCTAGGTCAAAAATCAGAAATTGCCCTTTCCTAGTCAAAACCCTAATTTTGACCATTTTGCCCTTTTGGAGATTTGATCAAATTTATTGAGGGGTTGTGGTTAAAACTTGATCAAATGATACATATGAGTTTAAAATGTTGATGTGGATAAAAAATTATGGAGTTTGACTGTAATTTGGCCATAGTTGACTTTTTCCTCAATACAACTGATTTTTAGGTCAACTGCTTTATTGACTGATCAAAAATGTGATCCAAGGCTTGAAACTTGACATGAGAAAACTAGGGGGTCCATAATGATCCATGAAAATCATATGGGGCATAGAACATTCAAAAATATTTGTGCAAACTCAATCCCTAGTTTTGGGTGATCGGTGCATAAGGAGGTGTCTTGAGCTGATCAAACCCTAGTGCAGTCTTGAGCCTAGGGAGATCTTGTGAGAAATTATTGATAATTAAAAGGGCAAATTTTGGGGTAAAACACTTTGCTTGTGTATGTTTACTTGTACATAACATCATGACATTATACTGTTAGCAATAGAAATGTTTAAGACTAAGTCATTGGATTGACTAGACTTATTCATATCAAAATAAAATCGCTACTGCGCTCTATTGTTTCCAAAAGAATTGGAAAAGAGCGAGTAACCAAAAGGAGGGGGAAAGATTCAAGGTAAGGGGGTTGGTTATGCAAAGGGAAGGTATTAGCACCCTAAATATCTATGGTACTCCGCAGGAACCTCTTTGAAAAATCTATATATTTTGGCTATAAAATGTTATGTAAAAAATAGATGGTGGAGGTGAGAAAAGAAGTATTTTTTTATGATTTTTGAACCCTCCACGGTTGCGAACCTTTAGTGCTACGTACCACCTTCCGTGCAATAGGGGATCAGGGTACACGTAGTTCCTCTTTTAAAAATTTTAAAACACAAGTGTGTTGGTTAATTTTATGAGATAAGACATCATCGTCATTGTCCGTGTGGAAAACATACTTACTACCCACAATCATGAGAAAGGAGAATTTGCATCATCTCAAAGTAGAGGATATGGCTTGGATTTTAAAATAAACAATGCCTCACTCAACACCCAAGTGGAAAATATCTCACTTCACTATATATTGTAGAAGTATAGTTGTTTGCATCACTACAAGGATTAACAAGAGTCTAATCTTTTTTATAAAAGTTTTAAAATATAAAGCCAAAGTGGCAAAATGGTTTGAAATGAGATTGATTGACTTTTAATCTTCTCACAAAAATGTCAAGGTATTACTAAGTTGATTGAAGTTTATTAATGAAAAGGTTTTGAAAATGCATGGACCTAGGTCCAAGTTTATTATGAAAGTAGTTCAAGTTTAAAAATAAAGAAGAGTTTTCAAAATGAAGAAGAAGATTTTTGAAATTAAAGAAGGTGGGAGGAGAATAAGATACTATCCTAAAGCATAAGGTAAAATCTAGGGATAAGAACCACCTAACCAACAAGAAGCCAATACTTGTCATTATGAGTCAAAATAGAATTCACATTCTTTGGATTGAAACCAAGCAAGAAAAGATATTAGACTTCCTGAGAAAACTAAACTTCAAGTATATTTAGTCTTCACAAAAATTGGGTAGAGTAACGGCTGTATACGGGTGAATTCCCATATTACAAACAAAGTATGTAATCACAATAACCTGCACATAACACAAACAAACAACCCAATGTCTTGAGGTAAACCTCAAGAACTCCATACAAAACATCAATTAAGGTTACAAGGTCTCCATCATAGGCCAAGGTTTCTAATCCTAAGTCCAAAAAGTCCAATGCTTCATAATACCAAGGATAGTAACCAAATAATCCAAGTATCATTAAAGCTTTTTAGGGTTCATGTTGATTATTAGGTATCTTAAAAAGAAAAGAAAAGCTCTAGTGAGCAAAATAAAGAAAGACAAGAAAGTAAATGCTCAAATGAGCAAAGATAAAAAAAATGGCATGAAATGTAAATGCTGAAGTAAATGGTACATAAAGCATAAAAATAAAAGCCTAAAGTAAAATCAATTGTTAATAATTAGTGGTTAGTTGGATGACCATCTTGAGACTTGCATTTGGAACTCATTAGAGGATTGGTAGAACCAAAGCCTCCACACAACAATTTGCATTTGCTTTTTGTCAAGTATATCATCCATTTTGGAATCCTCAAAACTGTCATTAAATGATTAACAATGTTTAAGTGATCCGCGTTGACCAAAAGTGTTGTTGATCCATTAGAGGATTGGTAGAATCAAAGCCTCCACGCAATGAGTCTCAAGGTTATTGGATCAAAGAGATCAAATTAACATACTTGGGCTTGCAAACATAGGTTTGGGCCACGAATGATCATTTATTCGAATCGGGATAAAATTTAGCGCTATATTAAGCAATCGTAAGTGGACTTATATAGAAGTCGCACCTATTTTAAGGCCGGTCAATAGCAATCTATGCACCATTTATTTTGAGACATGGTGTAGAGATCATGCTCCAATAACACTTAGTGCAATAAGAAAGGGATGAGATGAAGATGGATGGAAAAGAATATACAAACCACATTTGAAATAAAATTGAATCAAACTATTATTAAAATCATTCATCTATTTTTATGGAGTTAGACTCAACACCAAGGATCCAATGATGTTAACAAAGTTCATGATCAAAATTCAACCCAAGATCAGCCAGAAAATAATCACAAAATAATATTGCATTTAATATATACATTAAAACGGGTTTTAAAATGTTTTAAATGGAAATAAGAAAGAAAAATATTAACTATGTCCAAATTAATCAAGAAATATTAAGTAAGACCATAGAAAAATCGGAAATGAACTCAAATGTTTTTATAATATTTTTGGTAATTTTTTAAAGTCATAAACTATTTTTAAAATTAAAAGAAATGAGTAAAATAAACCAAAAATGATAAAAAATAACAAAGTCAGAAATAAAAAATAAATGAGAAAGAGAAAATTTAAAAATGCATAAAATTATTTTTAAACATTTAAAAATGCATAAAAATTATTTTTAAACATTTAAAAGAATTCAAATGAAGTGAAAATTTATAAAAAAAAATATCAAAGCACAAAATAAAATTGAGAAAAAATAAAAATCAGAAAGAGAAAAATCAAAAATATTTTTCATAATTTTTTCAGACTTTTTGGACTTAAAATGAATTTTCTATGATTTTTTTTTTGAAATTTAAAACAATTAAAATAAAAATCAGAAAATAAAATATCAAACTAAAAAAATATGGGCCATTTGATCATTGTCAAAATGCGTTAGTAAACAGATTAAGTGGACTTGGCGCGTTGTGCATGTTACGGACTTTAGTAAATAAAGCACTGAATCAAATGTAAAAATCAGAAATTCAAAAAATGCAAATGGCACGCCATCATTGGTTTGGAGATGACACGTTGGTCATCTTCAACCTCCAGCCAATCCCAAAATCAGGTCACTCAAACTCTAAAATTAGAGCACGAGACCTATGCCATTCGCTTCATCTCTTCAAGACGAAGACAACCACACCTTCGCGACAAATTTATATAAATTGTAGCTCAAGTAATTTGGAAGGAAAGTTTTGAAAAGGGATTTGAAATTTCATGGTCAAAACGTGTTTCTAGATAAAAGTAAGAGTTACGACTAGAACCAGGGAAATGAGAGCTTCACAATGATATCAAAGTTTTGAAGAATTGATGGAGAAATCTACCAATTGAAGTTGAGTTGTAGAGCTCTGAAACTGGACTTCTATGGATCAATATAGGTTACAATTCTTGAAGGTAAATGTATGGTTAGCTTCAGGGAAGATCAAGGAAGGTGAATTGATAGAAAAAATAGATTGAAAAAGGCTTGAACACTGATTTTGAAGTTGCAGAAAAATGAGTTATGGAGCAAGTTTGGCAGGGTGATTCTGGCTGTTCAAGCTTGAGGAAATGAATGAGGGATGACCCTCTATTTATACGTAATCAAATGGAATGTCCAAGTGTGTGAAATGATGAAGTTTGGAGGGAAATCGTGTGAAGTTGCAAAAAAGAAAAGTGTGACTTCTCTTTTGATCAAAACTCATCCAAAACGCACATTTTTCTATGCTAATCACTTCTGGAAGTTCGCTAAACATGTTTAGAAGCAATAACGCGCAGAAACAATATGTTTAGAAGCTAAATCAAGGATTTCAAATTTTGACTTTTGAAGAAACTTCAGTTTCAAGTTACCAAGTTCAAAACAATGGTATTCTCAGCTCAATGGGTCTTAACGCCTGATTCTTGATGTTTTAGAAAGATGAGATTACAAACTTTGCAATGGAAAAAGAATGGAGTCAAATGGTTGTTTGAGCTGAAAGTTGCAATGAGTCAAAGTTGGAAAAAAAGAAGTTGACATTCCATACTAAGAAATATTTCAAGATTTTATTCATAAATGACCTATAATATTTTGTATCCAAACACAGCCTTCTTCTTAGAATTTGCTCTTGACCAAAAAAGATGGAATACAATAGACCTCTTGAATGACATTTTGAAACTTGAACCATTTAAAAGCTCAAAAAATTGAGAGAGTTATGAATTGTTCAAGTTGGCAAAAAATAATGAAATGACCTATAATCTTTTGTATCCTTGGGGCATCTCCCATCCATTTTCTCACTTTGCACATAAAATAAGGAATAGAGTTCACATCCTCCAGGTCATTATGGAAAAAGAGTGGGCTCAAGGTGATAAAAATTGACCAAGTTATGACCATTTGAAGTCACACATGGGAAATTGGGGATTCATCTAGAGGACTTGAAATCTTTCTCCATCATCAAGTTTCTTCCACATGAAAACTACTTGAAACTTTTGAAGTGATTTTTTAATAACCCTTTAAAGAGAAGGATGTTTTTGTAATCACTCAAAAATACCAAAAGATGAGCAATATATACTTCTTTGAAGTTCAAAACCCTAGCTCTTAGATCAAGAAAATGCTTTGAGGAACTTTGACAATTTTGAACAACCTTCTTGTACCAACACTTTTTCTTTGTAGATAGAAGTTGTTGAGGATGATAATGAGAACTCGTAGAAACCAAAACCACTTCCATATCTTGATAACTGAGAGAAATATGCACTTGTGACCAATGGGAACAAGGCCTTGTCCAACCATGACAACTTCTTCAATCAACCCCTTGTACTTTTGAATCAATATTGATAACTTTGAAATGTGGTGAACCAAAATAAACCTTCCCAGGCCATTTCTTCCAAAACAAATTCAATGGTGAGGTTTGAATTTCTCAAGCTTTGTTGACTAGGGCATGGAAATAAACTCATGAACCCATGGATCAACTTGCTAAGCCTCATTGCCTTTACCTACATTATTAGTAAGACAAACCAACATTGCATTTTATTAATTAGAAAGAAAGTCAAAACAAAACATGCATGATCATAAAATAAAAACAAGTCAAGGTGCTTGGTGATTCCTCAAAGAGCAAAACTAAAGATAGAGAGGAGAACCAAAAGCCCTAATGTGACCTTGTGGTGATTGAATCAATATGGTATGATGAAGGGATATTAGGGGCAAAAATTGGGGTACAACAGCTGCCCTTATTTAGGTTTTTTCTATCCGGAGATACGAAGGTTAAAAATCTTCGTGTCGACGTGATAGAAGATACTTAAATATAAAACAAACTATATTTTTGGCCCTAAGATGCCATGCAATGCTTATGAATGCATATGAAAAACTTCAAAGGGACGCAAAAAACCACTAGGGATGCAGAAAAGGAAATAAGGATCAAAAGAGAAACTCGACCAGGAAAATAAATCATTGGTGAATCCAAAAAGACCCGAATCATATAGGATGGTAAAACACCCAAGGATACACCAACTTTTACTAAAGGCGAAACTACCAATGTTCACTGGAGGTAGAAAGAGAAAAGAATAACAACGCTGATTTTAATTGACGGTGAGCGACCAACATTTACTGAAGGTAATAAGAAAAAATATCATCGATGTTCACTGATGATGAACTACCAACTTTCACTGAAGGTATAGAGAACAAAAATATCATAGCACCGTCGTTCACTTACGGTGAACTACCAACATTCACTGAGGGTAGCAAAAAGATAACAATCACCAACTTTCACTGATGGTGACCTACCAACTTTCACTGAAGGTAGTAAGAGAAAATATATCATAGCACCGACATTTATTGACGGTGAACTACCAACGTTCACTGAGGGTAGCAAAAAGCTAACAATCACCAACTTTCACTGATGGTGACCTACCAACTTTCACTGAAGGTAGTAAGAGAAAATATATTATAACATCGACGTTCACTGATTATGAACTACCAACATTCACTAAGGGTAGCAAAAAGATGACAATCACCAACTTTCACGGATGGTGACCTACCAACTTTGACTGAAGGTAGTAAGAGAAAATATATCATAACATCGTCGTTCACTGACGATGAACTACCAACATTCACTGAGGGTAGCAAAAAGATAACAATCACCAACTTTCACTGATGGTGACCTACCAACTTTCACTGTAGGTAGTAAGAGAAAATATATCATAACATCGTCGTTCACTAACAATGAACTACCAACATTCACTGAGGGTAGAAAAAAGATAACAATCACTAACTTTCACTAATGGTGACCTACTAACTTTCACTGAAGGTAGTAAGAGAAAATATATCATAACATCGTCGTTCATTGACGATGAACTACCAACGTTCGCTGAGGGTAGCAAAAAGATAACAAGTTTCCCCAAAATTCCAGCGTTTCACCTAGAATGGGTCTTAACTTCTTCTTTAACCAAGGCATTCCACTTGGAAAGGGTAATATATATGTTGTCTCAAATAAAGAGACTACCACTTGTAAAGATTTCACAACGAACTGTCTATGTGATATTGAAAGACTTGCCATCCACCGGCGTAATTTGACAACAAACTGCAAACTATCCACTCATAGAGAAGATAGCAAAAAGATAACGTCAACTTTTACGGGGAAGTACGAGTTGCTCAAATAAAGAGACTTGCTACTTGCTGTTATGAGAAGGGTTGTAAAAATGACTTTCTGGGGAAAACAATATGGCTTCCTGGGGTAAAATATGACTTCTCGGGGAAAGAAATATGACCTCCTGGGGAGATGCCAATATATTCTTGATGAGGAGATAAAAGTCTTCTCGTGCCAAAATAAATGCACATTCACAAACCAAGGCTCGAAGCTCGCAAAAATCCAAAGTAATAATATTGCTGGGAACCAAAGATTCAAACCAGAAATAAACTAGAGTAAAATAGTCTACCAAAATATATTCTTTGAGAAATAAAATCAAGAGGGAAACCCAAATCATCCAGACAAAGAGATGTATAGGAAGGCTAAAGCAAAAATATTCCACGAGGGATAACTCAGTGGGGAAATTGAAAGAATATACACTTTCTTCTTAGGGATGACACTCTATTGGAGAGAGGACAACACAACTCTGTAAAATAGGGTAATATGTCAGCGAATAAAATTAATGAATGCGAATGCGCAATGATTTGTTAAATTCAACTATGCATGATGTATGTATGAATGTATGAGTGTTATCATGTATATGCTGACAAAACAGACATATAACACTGGGAATAACCAGGTAAAAACAACTCAGGCACAATCAACACTCGGTTAAATCACATCCAAGATGGACATCCCATAAGAAAATAAGCACCAAACAAGGAAACAGAATCCTATTTCACGGCTTAACTTCACTGGGAAGGAACATAATATGGAAATAATCAAATCATCGTGACAAAATAGTACAGATACAGGGATATAACATCCTTCTCCAGGCTTCACCGGGGAATAGCACTCAGACTTCAATGGGAAAACAAATGCTTTCATGGTCCGCACTTCTACTGGGGATCGCAATACTGATTTCAAATAAGGCAGATGGAAACCATATTGGAAAAATATCAACTGAGGATTTCGAGCTTACTTCAATGGAGAAATATCATATAGACTTCACTATGGGAGATAGTGCCTCATCATCGAGATATGAATGGGGGACCTCGTGCTGACGCCGTTTGGGAGGTCAACACCATATCGAAGAGAGGAAACCAAGATACATTATTTACTGGGGAAACCAGAAACACGTTCTTGAATATTGAGAGTAAGCATTGTACCAACTTCTTTGGGGAAAAAAGTATGAAACCTCATGGGGACAACAACTTGGAGAGTCAAGAAGTCAAACATTATAGCAAGAAATCAATCTTATAGGGATTTTAAATCAAACCCAACACTTGGCGAGTGAAAACCCAAAAAGTTGATAACAATCTCAACACTTCTTAAATAAAACATTGCCATTACCTGATTATCGGGCAATCAAACGAATTGCAAGTACTTCCGAGAGGGAGATGCTTCATAAATGAGTCAAATCTCAGCATGCACTGGGAGAAAAGACTTTTATTAAATAAGTGAGGACTTCACTGGGGAATCTTGGATTGAGTCTTCATATCATGCAAACTTATTCCAACAAAAGATGCCTTGGAATAACTTTCCTGGGGAATTAAGAAGTCAACATATAGAAAGCGGTCAAACTCATGGGAATTTTAAATCAAACCCGGCACTTGGCGGGTGAAAACCAAAAGGATTGACAATTGTCTCAACACTTCCTAGAAAATATATTGTCTTGGTCTAGCTTCCTGGGAAATAAATACCAAGAATAATGCCAATACTGCAGAAAGAGCGACATTTTGCAAATAGTTCCATCTCAGCACACCAAGGGAAAAAGACCTTCCATCATATGAGGGAAAACTTTGTTGGGGAATCTGGGATAGAAGCCTCAGACCATGCAAACTCAAAAATCATAAAAATGAACCAAGGCTTGACTAGAAATACTGGGATCACAAACCTGATACAACACCTTACACCAATTGGTATCGTCTTTAATATACAAAAAATCACATGCATACCAGCGAAAATAACCTGAGAAAAAGCTTCCCAGGGGGAACAAAACTACTCAAATTTACTGGAGTTTGTCCATTCCTGGGATCACCACTTTTGTTTTCCTCTTTAATCACAAAATCTAAAGTAAAGGTAAGTTGTAAATTCTTTTTGAAAAATATTTTTGTTATTTAAGCTTTTTGCTTTGAAAATTATTATCAATAATAAATGGAGTCTTTGTAAGCTGAATAAAATAAGAATTACAAAGAATTGGGTAAAAGCTCAAATTTTATTGATAGAATGGTAGTCTGCGAATGGCGAGACTCCACGGATAATTACGAAGTTCGGAAAATGGTAGTATATAATGGAAACGATACATTGAGATACAATGACCATTATTCCCTCTAACAACTTTGAAATTCTGAGCAACAGCTTCTGTTCAAGTATGGTGAGGATCCAAGAAGATTTTTTCTTCAACGATCAAGTCTTGTCTGATGTAGTTACTTGCCAATAAAGTCCCTAACATTTTCCTAAGCTGCCCTTGCGAGTTTTCAACTTAGCGGGAAAGTTATTCTGTTTATGTCTCTAATTTTTGCCTAGACCGCCCTTTCGGTTTTTCGACCTACCGAGACGCTCCATTTTGCCTAAGCCGCCCTTTCGGGTTTTCAACTTAGCGAGCTATTCTTTTATTTCTTTAGGCAAAGTATTTCTTGTCTGTACAACATTCATGGGACGTGGGAACTACTCTCCATCCATAGTTTCAAGAATTAATGAACCGCCAGAGAAGGCTTTCTTGACAACATATGGGCCTTCAAAATTGGGAGTCCACTTGCCCCTAGAATCAGCGTTAGAAGACATGATATTCCTGAGCACGAGATCGCCTTCTCTGAATTCACGAGGTTTGACCTTCTTATCAAAAGCTTTCTTCATGCTCTTCTGATATAACTACCCGTGATACAAAGCCATCATTATCTTCTCTTCGATCAAATTCAATTGGTCAAACCTGTTCTGGACCCATTCAGCCTCTGACAACTTGGTTTCCATTATCACATGCAAAGAGGGAATCTCAACCTCGATTGGGAGCACTACTTCCATTCCATACACAAGGGAGAACGGGGTTGCTCCTGTTGAAGTGCGGACAGATGTCCGATATCCATGTAAAGCAAAAGGGAGAATTTCATGCCAATCTTTATAAGTAACAACCATCTTTTGGATGATCTTCTTGATATTCTTATTAGCAGCTTCAACAGTCCCATTCATCTTCGGCGTATACGGAGATGAATTGTGATGGACAATCTTGAATTCTTCACAAATTTTTGTCATTATCTTGTTGTTCAGATTCGAGCCATTATCGGTGATAATTTTGCTCGGCACACCATACAAACATATGAGATTATTCTTAATGAAGCGCACAGCCACCTTCTTTGTAACATTAGCATATGAAGCAGCTTCCACCCATTTGGTGAAGTAATCAATTGCTACCAAGATAAAATGGTGTCCATTCAAAGCTTTGGGTTCTATCATTCCAATCATGTCAATACCCCCACATAGAGAAAGGCCATGGGGAAGAAATAACATTCAGAAGTGTCGGAGGCACATGAATCTTGTCCGCATAAATTTGGCATTTATGGCACTTATTTGCAAATTTGTAACATTTAGATTCCATTATCAGCCAATAGTAACCTGCCCTTAGCATCTTTTTAGCCGTCGAATGTCCATTGGCATGAGTTCCAAATGAACCTTCATGGATCTCATGCATCAACATGTCTGCTTCGTGTCTATCCATGCATCTAAGCAAGACCATGTCATAATTTCTCTTGTACAACACATTTTCACTGAGGAAGAAGCTGCAAGCCAATCTTCTCAATGCCTTTCTATCTTTATTTGATGCACCAATCGGGTATTCCTGAGTCTAAAGAAAATGCTTGATATCATAATACCAAGGTTTCTCATCTGCTACCTCTTCTGTTGTAAACACATGAGTGGGCCTATCCAGTCGCCGAACCATAATTCGAGGTATATCATTGCAAGTATTCACTTGATACATAGAAGCCAGAGTTGCCAGAGCATCTGCCATTTGATTTTCGTCTCTAGGGATGTGATGGAATTCAACTTTATTAAAGAAGGGTAACAATCTTCTAGCATAATATTTTTAAGGGATCAATCCAGGGTGACGAGTATCCCACTCTCCTTTAATCTGATTTATTACCAAAGCTGAATTTCCATACACATCTAGAATTTTAATTATGAGATCAATAGCTTCCCTGACACCCATTACAAGCCTCATATTCTGCCATATTATTATTACAATCAAATGTCATCCTTGCAGTAAAAGGAATGTGTGATCCATGTGGAGTGACAATCACAGCACCAATTCCTTTACCATAAGCATCCACAGCTCCATCAAATATCATGCTCCAGCAAGATTCAAGATTAGGACTTTCCTCAGGAAATGGTTAATCACAATCTTTCAATTTCAGAAACATCACATCCTCATCGGGGAAATCATACTTCACAGACTGATAATCATCAACTGGTTGGTGAGCAAGATAACCTGCCAACACGCTGCTTTTAATAGATTTTTGAGTGCGGTATTCGATGTCACATTCAAATAACAGCATCTGCCAACGGGCAATTCTCCCAGTAAGAGCGGGCTTTTAAAAAATGTACTTGATTGGATCCATTTTGGAGATCAACCAAGTAGTATGATTCAACATATACTACCGCAAACATTTTACCGCCCAGGCCAGAGCACAACATGTCTTTTCCAGCATGGAATGCCGTGACTCACAATCAGTAAACTTTTTACTGAGATAATAAATGGCATACTCTTTATTCCCTATTTCATCATGTTGTCCCATAATACAACCCATGGAATTATCTAACATTGTCAGATACATAATCAGTGGTCTTTCTTCAACAAGAGGGAGAAATATAGGAGGTTCAAGCAGATATTCTTTAATACTTTCAAATGCCCTTTGGCAGTCTGTCCATGCACAACCTTAATATTTCTTTAACAACTTAAATATCGGTTCACACGTTGCAGTCATGTGGGAAATGAATATGGAAATATAATTCAAACGCCCGAGGAACCCTCTGACTTGCTTTTCTATTCTCGTCGCTAGAACTTCTTGGATTACTTTGACTTTATCAGGGTCAACTTTAACCCCTCTCTGGCTAACAATGAAACCCAATAATTTCCATGACCGAACACCAAAGGTACATTTGTTTGGATTTAAGCGGAGATGATACTTCCTCAAATGCTGAAACAACTTCAACAAATCTTTTACATGCCCTTCTTCAGTCTGGGATTTAGCAATCATGTCATTAACATATACCTCAATTTGCCTGTGCATCAGATCATGGAATAGGGTTGTCATAGCTCTCTGGTACGTTGCACCAACGTTCTTCAACTCGAAGGGCGTCACTCTGTAACAGAATGTTCCCCAGGGTGTGATAAACGTTATTTTTTCCATGTCCTCATGAGCAATCCTTATTTGATTATACCCGGAAAATTCGTCCATGAACGAGAAAATTTTGAATTTTGTTGTGCTATCCACTAACATATCAATGTGTGGCAATTGAAAATCATCTTTTGGACTAACTTTATTTAGATCTCTGTAATCTACGCACATGCGAACTTTTCTGTATTTCTTCGGTACTGGGACAATATTGGCAATCCACTGAGGGTACACTGATGTCACAAGAAACCCGACATTAATCTGCTTTAGAACTTCTTCTTTGATCTTCACTTCCATATATGGGTGAGTTCTTCACAACTTTTATTTGATTGGCGGGCACTCGGGCTTCAGCGGAAAACGGTGCTCTACAATATCTGTATCTAGACCAGGCATATCTTGGTAAGACCAAGCAAAAATATCCATATACTCTCTCAACATCTCAGTCAACCTGCTCTTCACATCAGGATGCAGTAATGCTCCAATCTTGACTTCCTTCGAATCTTCTTCTGAACCCAAATTGATTACTTCCAATAGCTCTTTATATGGCTGAATGGAATTCTCCTCGCGCTCAAGCAACCGTGAGACCTCTTTCAGAATCTCATCATAGTCTTCTTCTTCGGCCCCATACACAGGACATTCAAAGTTGGGAGAGGATGAGAAATCTACCTATTGAAATTGAGTTGCAGAGCTCTAAAATTGGACTTCTATGGATCAATATAGGTCACGATTCTTGAAGGTAATTGTATGGTTAGCTTCAGGGAGGATCAAGGAAGGTGAATTGATAGAAAAAATGGATTGAAAAAGGCTTGAACACTGATTTCAAAGTTGCAGAAAAACTAGTTATGGAACAAGCTTGGCAGGGTGATTATGGTTGTTCAAGCTTGAGGAAATAAATGAGGGATGACCCTCTATTTATAGGGAATCAAATGGAATGTTCAAGCGTGTGAAATGATGAAGTTTGGAGGGAAATCGTGTGATGTTACAAACAAGAAAAGTGTGACTTCTCTTTTGATTAAAACACATCCAAAACGCGCGTTTTGCTATGCTAATCACTTCTGGAAGTTCACTAAACATGTTTAGAAGCAAAAACGTGCAGAAACAATGTGTTTAGAAGCTAAATCAAGGATTTCAAATTCTAACTTTTGAAGAAACTTCAGTTTCAAGTTACCAAGTTCAAAATAATGGCATTCTCAGCTCAAGGGGTCTTAGGGCCTGATTCTTGATGTTTTAGAAAGATGAGACTACAAGCTTTTCAATGGAAAAAGAATGGAGCCATATGGATGGTTGAGCTGAAAGTTGCAATGAGTCAAAGTTGGAAAAAAAGAAGTTGACGTTCCATACTTAGAAATATTTCAAGATTTTCTTCAAAAATGACCTATAATGTTTTGCATCCAAACATGGCCTTCCTCTTGGATTTTGCTCTTGACCAAAAAAGATGGCATAGATATAGACCTATTTAATGACATTTTGAAACTTGAACCTTTCAAAATCTCCAAAAATTGAGAGAGTTATGAATTGTTGAAGTTGGAAAAAAATCATGAAATGACATATAATATTTTGTATCTTTAGGGCATCTTCTATCCATTTTATCACGTTTCACATAAAAGAAGGAATAAATTTCACATCCTCAAGATAATGTTGGAAAAAGAGTTGGCTCAAGGTTATAAAAATTGACCAAGTTATGATCATTTGAAGTCACACATTGGAAATTGGGGATTCATCTGGAGGACTTGTAATCTTTCTTCATCATCAAGTTTCTTCCACATGAAAACTCCTTGAAACTTTTGAAGTGATTTTTTAATAACCTTTTAAAGGGAAGGATGTTTTTGGAATCACTAAAAAAATACCAAAAGATGAGCAAGATATACTTCTTTGAAGTTCAAAACCCTAGCTCCTAGATTAAGAAAATGCTTTTACGAACTTTGACAATTTTGAACAACCTTCTTATACCAACACTTTTGATTTGTAGATAGAAGTTTTTGATGATGATAATGAGAACTCATAGAAATCAAAACCACTTCCATATCTTGATAATTGAGAGAAATGTGCACTTGTGACCAATGGGAACAAGGCTTGTCCAACCATGACAACTTCTTCAATCAACCCCTTGTACTTTTGAATCAATCTTGATAACTTTGAAATGTGGTGAACCAAAATAAACCTTTCCATGCCATTTCTTCTAAAACAAATTCAATGGTGAGGTTTTAATTTCTCAAGCTTTGTTGACTAGGGCATTGAAATAAACTCATGAACTCGTGGATCAACTTGCTAAGCCTCATTGCCTTTACCTACATTATTAGTAAGACAAACCAACATTGCATTTTATTAATTAGAAAGAAAGTCAAAACAAAACATGCATGATCACAAAAGAAAAACAAGCCAAGGTGCTTGGTGATTCCTCAAAGAGCAAAAATAAAGATAGGGAGGAGAACCAAAAGCCCTAATGGGACCTTGTTGTGATTGAATCAATATGGTATGATGAAGGGATCTTATGGGCAAAAATTAGGGTACAACACATACCATAGCATTTGCACTAACAATTTCAAGGGTCTCAAGGGTCTGTGATGCAGGGTTATAATTAACCGGGTTCTAAGGAGCTCAATATCATTGGATTGTTTTCTATGTTCATTGTTTTGGTTTAGCCACTTAACTAGGGACCAAAATATTCCAAGAAAACAACCCTCAATGAGTGTAGTATCGAGTATCTACCAACTTCATACTGCACCAAAGCCAGTCATCTCACTACCCCTAATAAAAGGCCAAGATGGTCAAGCAAGGTTCTAAGAGTTCATTAGTGCTTTATGACATCACTCAGCGGCCCCGTATTCTCTTTGATTGACTCAAAGGCTACCGGTACTCACAAATATGTCGCACTAATATAGCTATTGCTTCAACCGTGTCGGTATACCCCGCACAGTTTCCACAACGTATTGCTATTTACCTATGAATGTTTCCCAAATCTGGGTGGAGGATTTCAAGCCCAAACAAGAGAACCAAAATGTAAAGCAATCAAAGCAAACAATAATCATGCAAAGGGTGATCTAAGCCCTAAGGTTACTCCACTTTTAAAGTTTTCCCCAGCAGAGTCGCCAGTTCTGTGATACGGTGGGAGAACTGTCTTGGTTTTTTGCGTTTGTGTTCGCAAATGTTTCGGTTTAGCAAGAGTCGCCACCGACTTTTTATTTTATCCTAAGGAAAGGTCAAAAAGCACAGGAAAGACCTTTGAGATGTTTTCTTGGGTTCGGGGAGTAGATTATAGAAAGGGAAGTTATTAGCACCCTTTATATCCATGGTTATCTATGGGCTCTTAGTTACTTGCTTTAGATCACTTGCTTTGCATTTCAATTGTTTGAAATGGTGCTTTGTGTGTGGTTTTAAAAGATGTTTTGAAAAGAGGCTATTGTTGTGGCAACCTTTGTAATGATTCTTGTTTGAATGTATACAAAGGTGTTTTTGTCTTTTGAAAAGTTTCCAATGTTTGAGAGTAGGGTTTTGAAATTGTGTGGTGAAGTGTGTTTTGAAGATAGCAAGGATGTTTTTTGCAAGTTTGATCAAGTAACTAAGAGCTATCTACCCTATTTTTACTCAAAGATCTTTTTTATGTTTTTTAACCCTTTTAACAGTGTTACTTCACCATTGTATTTGGTGAACAACCTTGTGTTAGGATGTTAAACGGGACAGGCGCGGGTCATCGTATAGACCATGATAGCAATTGTGTCAAGTATTTTTGGAAATTTTCTTGAGGGATTTGATCATTTTGTTTAGGCAACTCAGATAGCGTCATCGAGGGACTATGATCTTTTTGTTTGTTTTTGTTTTGCCAAAGTACTTGACATGCAATCATGGCCCATTTTTGAAGGCAACAAGTGTATTGAAACCCTAGGGGTGCAAGTGTGCATTGTATTTGTTTTTCATGCATGTTTATCTTGGATTAGGTCAAACTAGTTGTTAATTTTATTTTACATACAAACCCTAAGTCTAAGCATGGCATAATTGGAAGCTTTTAAATGTGCGAGAATTTAAATGCTACACTATTACAACATGATATAGGGAGGGGGGTAGAAATTTGAATTGGGGGTATTTGACAAGAAATTAAATTTTAAGTTATTACAACCAAATCGAATGTATAGGCAATATTTAAATGTACAATTGAATACAGTAAATAAATATCAAATAAAAGGTATTATTATGCAAAAGTTTTTATGTATGTAAAAAGTATTTTTTTTCAATGTAAAGTAAAATAAAAAATAAAAAGAAGGCCAATTTTAATTATTTTGTTATTTAGGGCAAAAAACCCTAATTCTTAAATAAATAGTATTATTTATTAATTATATACAATAATATATTGATTTGTTCAAAAAATAAAAGTATATTGTAAAAAAAGGTATTTTTAGTGTAAAATATTAATAAAAGTGAAAATGTAATATTTTTATATTTTTGACCTAATTATTTAATAAAATAAAGTGTATATATATATATATATATATATATATATATATATATATATATATATATATATATATATATATATATATATATATATATATATATATATATATATATATATATATATATATATATATATATATATATATATATATATATATATATATATATATATATATATATATATATATATATATTAAACATATTAAATATATAAAAACTAAAAATTAAATATCTACAAAAAATTGTGTATATTCAAGAAAATGTTTTTAAAGTGTGTATAAAAATAATAAATAAAAATAAGCATATTTTTTACATTATTCTTTAAGTTTTAATAAAAAGAAAATAGATTATTTACATGTTTATACTAGTAAGATAAAAATAAATATCAAATAAATATGAAAAATATAGAAAATAAATTTTTGGCATTTTTTATATTTAGACAAAAAATAATAAAGTCAAAATAAAAAATAAAAATATCAAAATGACAAATATTCAAATGAATGGGTCAGGGGGGTGTAAACAGAAAAGTGGGGTGTCTAAAGCAAAGAACAACCAGGCCCAGCCCAGTCAGACTTCATCTTCTTCCTTTGAATGAAAACACGCGCGCTTCTGTACACAAATGCCATCTCTTAATTCTTTGATTTTTTGACAAAACTCATAACATGAACATTGTAGAGCATTAAACAACGAATCCAACCATATAAAAAACTTGGACTAACTCTCAAAGACCAGAGAGAATTTCTCTGGCCCTAATTTCTAACCTAGTTTTTTCAGAAAGTTCATGGATGAAATTCTCCTAGCACGATTAATGTAAATGAAAACTAAGCATATGTATGGCTTCAGGGCTATGAGTACAACATATTTCATTCACAAACCTAAGCCTAACTATTCCTAAATAGAGAGATAGAAGTCCATGAAATACTTGTTTCAGTTGAGTTCGATTTGGACAATGTGGCAACCTTCAATGGTGTTTGAGCTTCTTTGGAGCTTGCCTGAGGTCCAAGGAAGCTTTTCCAATGCTTGGCTTATTTTGAAATAGCTTGAATCGTGCCAGAGAACTCAACCTGCAAAGCTTTGAAACAAAAATGGAAATGTGTGTTAGAGGTGTTACAGCTAGCAATGGATGATCTGGATAGCTTAGATATGTTGGTTGGAAGGTGTTTGAAATATCTTTGGACAAAACACACGATGGAATTTGGTTATGGCTTGAAGTTTGCAGAGCTTGCCCTATTTTGCAGCAAAACAGGGATTTTGTGTACAAGGGGGTTTGGGAGGCAGAAGGGTCGTGTTTCTGGCTTGTTGGGAGGTATGAAACTTGTCTACAATGTTTGTGTAAGTTGGTCTTAACAGATGTGAGAGATTTTGTATGATTTGCAACTTTTCTTCCCCTTGAAGCAAGAGTGTGGAAGTGATGTTGTAGCTTTGTACAGGCCCTCCGATCACCCTGCACACAACACTCTTGGCCCCTCTAATTCATGGATTTGGTTTGCA
The DNA here is from genome assembly GCA_948472305.1 of Vicia faba. Classification (NCBI taxonomy): domain Eukaryota; kingdom Viridiplantae; phylum Streptophyta; class Magnoliopsida; order Fabales; family Fabaceae; genus Vicia; species Vicia faba. Next base: position 223,848,839 of record OX451735.1, read on the forward strand.
GTATCATATTTTGTTCAAGGCTCAATGCTTAGTGTTTTGACATAAAGTAACCTTTTGCAAAAATGGCAATATACCTTTTACCATTTAGGGCTTAATCTTGTGTACAATGCCCTAATGACCAAGATAACACCTTAACTCAATGGATATGCATTAAATTATGGAGTACAAACTGGTTTTGAGGCCTGTAATTGTGAACCAAGCTAGATAGATCAGATTTGCAAATTGGTATGAACATGTATTGGCCATGGACAAAAGTGAGTTTTTGCCAACTTCAAGCATTCGATTCTCTCTAACTACAAGTGTGTTTAAGGAGTTCTTTGACAATTTGGAAAGCTTGGAACATGTAATATAATCCATCTTTGAAATGAAACTTGAAACTCCAAGTGGAACTATGTGAAAAATGGCCAAGAAGATGGGTCAAAATCCTGCCTAGATTAGGGCAAATTTTCTCTAAGTTAAAAGTTTTAGGTACCCTTGTTCCAAAAATAATAACTTGAGATAAAAGCCTCTTTTGAGAAAACTTTGTGAATAAAAGTTGTATACTTTGGGATGGACTACACTTTTCATGTTGCAAGTTTTTTTTGAATCCAATTTCATCTTGGTGAAAAAATGGGACAAAGTTAGGAAAAAATATGAAAATTTCATAACTTAGAAAAATTCTAAATTATGAAATTTTTCCATTTTAAAACCCTAATTTGTATTTTTGGGTTTCTTGATGAACTAGTTTCATAATTTGACATGTCTTGATGAAAAATAAGTCTTGGCACTTGATTTGATCAAAAAGTCAAAGTTTGACTTTTCAGTGTACAGTCAAATTTTGATTAGTTGACTGAAAAATTCATTTGTCAATCCTATGCATTTGAGATCTTTTGAACTTGTTGAATGGGTCAAGACAATGTCATTGAGTCCTTGAGTCCATGGGTGAGCTTTATTTGCCATTGGCTAGGTCAAACAGTCAAAAATTGCCTTTGTGCAGTCAAAACCCTAAAAATGACCATTTTGCCCTTTTGGTGATCTGATCAAATTTCTTGTGGAATTGTGATCCAAACTTGATCAAATGGTTCATATGAGTTCATAATGTTTATTTGGGTCAAATTTCATGAGGTTTGACTGTCAATTGGCCATAGTTGACTTTTTCCCCAATACAGCTGATTTCTAGGTCAACTGTCCAATTGACTGGGCAAAAATTTGAATCAAGGCTTGAAACTTGGTATGGACAAACTTGTGGGTCCAACAAGGAGTATGAAAGTCACTTTGGGCATTGTAGGTCAAAATATCCCTATGAAAACTCAAACCCTAATTTAGGTCAACAATGCAAGGAGGTGTCTTGAGTAGAGCAAACCCTAGCTTGATCTTGAGTTCCAAGAGTCTTGAGATGAGAACATGTTGGTGAAATGAGAGAGCAAATTTTGGGGTACAACTGTTGCCCCTGTTCAATCTTCTTGAACTTGAAGAGTTAGATTGGCAGGTTTGCCTTTTACGACTCAAAGGTAAAAGAGGATTGGACACTAGGGTGCCCGTAAATTTCCACTCGTCAAAACATAGATGCAGGAATGGGCTTTAAGATGCCATTTGAAGATGGTAGAATCTTGCTGGAGATGGGCTTAAAGATTCCATCCAATAATGCTTGTTGAATCACAATGTTGTAGGTCAAAAGAATGAGCATCAAAATGGTATCCGTGTCTGGGATGCCATTGAACTGTATCTGGTGACTGAGTTTGTATGAGCAAAAGAATGGCGTCCGTTTCTGGCACGTATCTGAGTTGTAACTGTATTTGAATTTTGAATGAATATCAAAATGACTGTCGTGTCTGGAGTGTATCTGTATTGTATCTAGGTAACATAGAAACATCTGCGTATGGAGCAACTGTGTGCTGGGGATAAACTACGAATGAGTGAGAGAATGGAAACCGTGTCTGGAGCGTATCTGGACTGTATCTGAAGTTGAGATTTGTATGAGTAGTAGAATGACCGCCGTGTCTGGGGTGTATCCGTACTGTAACTGGGATCTGAATAAGTGACAGAATGACCTCTGTGGCGACTGCACTGGGGGATCAAACTGTTGGGGTAAAGGCCAGAACGGAGTCCGTGTTATGAACATATATGAACTTGTAGTTGATAGTTTAATCTGAATGAGAGATAGAATGTCCGCCATGTCTGGAGCGTATCTAGTCTGTATCTGATTGTTGAAGTCTGAATGAGTAGTAGAATGACCGCCGTGTCTGGGGTGTATCCATACTGTATTTTGACTTGAAGTTATGAATGAATAATAGAATGACCGTCGTGTCTGGGGTGTATCCATATTGTATCTGAATAATTGTTAATGATAGCTTTTTAATCTTATCCTAAAAAGGGTAAAAATGTTAGCTAAAACACGAAGTTATGTTGCATGATATGTATGATGTAATGAATTGTATTTCATCAATGTTTATGATATATGAATGTAATGGTTGCACATGTAAGCTGAGTAATTGTCTTGCTGAGGAAAATAAATCCTTGATAATGGGAGATAATGAAATCTTTGATTGCTGTCGGGGAAAGTAAATCCTTGACCAAATCTGGGGATTCCAAAAAATCTTTGAAGATGAGAAATCCTTGCTGACTGCTGACTGCTTGGGGGAATAAGGAAAACTTTGAAAATCTCTACTGGGAAGTAAAAACCTGGGAGACTTCTGCTGGAGAAATGCGACTGAGAATCTTCAATCTGTTGGGAAATAACTTTGTGGGGAGAATGTTCACTATTCTGGCTCCGCTGGGGATAGGATTTTTTAGGGTTTTCGGGCTCTACTGGGGATCTCGAAGTTTAACTCTGATGGAAATTTTGAAACTTAACTCATCTGGGGAATCAAGTTTTAGACTGTACTGGCTCTGTTGCGGATCTTGAAGCTTAACTTCGCTGGGGAAATATACTTCATATTTAACCTTGCTGAGGATCCGAATGATGTATCGTATGGGATTTCTTCTGGAATGGCATAAAGATTTCTTCCTACTCCTTCAACCTATCAGTAATTATCCTTTTTCAATTTGTTTAATTTGTAAGTAGTGATTATATTCAAATGCATATGCCTATTTAAAAAAACATTGGACCGTTTTCAAATAAAACATAAGTGAAAAAGAAAAGAAAGGCAAGCAAATTTCTGCACTTTGAAGTATTTTTGTATTAACTTTTGTAAGTATTTTTGTACAAAGGAGACAGACATCCTAGTAAGATAATTGAGTCGTAAAAAATGAAAAATTGTATACAAAAGAAAGATGGATATGTGTAACAATTCCATGGGATTCCCATTCTGCTATAGCCTTCACAACTCTGAATATTTTATGCATTCGCTGCTTCGTCCGCCGATGATTGGATTGATCAGAAGCTTGGAGCTTGTTGGTGAAGCGATTGTTCTTTAAGTGATCCGACAAAACATAGTCATACGCTTTAATTCCCTAACTTTTGCCTGGACCGCCCTTTCGGTTTTTCGATCCACCGGAAAACCCCTTTTTGCCCAAGTCGCCCTTTCGGGTTTTCAACTTGCCGGGTGTACAAATTTTTTTTGTTTTATCCCTCATTTTTGCCTGAACCGCCCTTTCGGGTTTTCGATTCACCGGGATGCTCATTTTTGCCCAAGTCGTCCTTTTGGGTTTTCAACTTGTTGGGTCGTTTTATGCGTAGTATCTTTTGACTATGTCTGCGTTCGCAGGGTGCGGCAAGTCGTCGCCGTCCATGGTGGTCAGAATCATTGCCCCACCAGAAAAGATGCTCTTGATCACAAATGGTCCTTCGTAAGTAGGAGTCCTCTTGCCCCTGGGATCATTTTGCGGTAAGATGATCCGCTTGATTATGAGATCTCCGACTTGATATACCTGACGCCTAACCTTTTTGTTGAAAGCCTTGATCATCTATTTTTGATACGTCTGACCATGACAAACAGCGGTAAGTCGCTTCTCATCGATCAAGTTAAGTTGATCAAGCCGAGTCTGAATCCAATCGTCTTCGCTCAAACCAGCGTCCTTCATAATCCTTAAGGAAGGAATCTGAACTTCCATGGGTAGTACAGCTTCCATGCCATATACTAAAGAAAATGGGGTTGCCCCTATTGAAGTACGTGCCGTGGTACGGTATCCATGTAGAGAAAACGGTAACATTTCATGCCAGTCCTTGTAGGTGACTGTCATCTTTTGAATGATCTTCTTGATATTTTTGTTCGCGGCTTCAACAGCACCGTTCATCTTCGGCCGGTAGGGAGATGAATTGTGATGATAAATCTTGAACTGTTCGCATAGAGCGGTGATCATAGTATTGTTCAAATTCGTATCGTTGTCTGTGATGATCCTGTCGGGGACACCGTACCGGCATATGAGGTTCTGCTTGATAAAGCGGGCAACCACATTCTTTGTAACTGAGGCAAAGGAAGCTGCTTCGACCCACTTGGTAAAATAGTCAATAGCGACCAAGATGAAGCGATGTCCATTGGATGTCGTGGGCTTGATCTCTCCAATCATGTCAATGCCCCACATTGTGAATGGCCAAGGAGCTGTCAGAACCTTGAGACGAACAGGAGGAATATGTACCTTGTCGGCGTAGACTTGGCATTTATGGCAGGTACGGGAATATTGGTGACAATCAGCATCCATGGTAGACCAGTAGTAGCCTGCCCTTAGGATCTTCTTAGCCATCGTATATCCACTAAAGTGGGTGCCAAATGTTCCACTGTGTATCTCAATCATGATCAACTCTGCTTCAGCTTTGTCCATACAACGAAGGAGAACACAATCATGGCTGCGCTTATAAAGGATGCCATTGCTTAGGAAGAACTTGGCAGCAAATCTCCTTAAGAACTTTTTGTCATTGACGAAAGCTCCTTCAGGATATTCTCTAGTCTGGAGATACCTTTTGATTTCATGAAACTAGGGTTGTTCCACTAGTTCTTCGGTATTAATCTCATGATAGTGCGCGGGTTCGTCCATTCGCTCGATGGTAATTTGGGGAGCCTCGTTATCCCAGTTGAGTTTAAACATGGAAGACATTGTATCCAGAGCATCTGCTAGCTGATTTTCTTCTCGCGGGAAGTGCTCGAAAGTAATTTGCTCGAAATGAGGCAACAACGTCAGGACATGTTCTTTGTATGGGATAAGATTAGGATGTTTAGTGTCCCACTCTCCTTTGACTTGACTGATAACCAAAGCCGAGTCCCCAAATACGACCAAAGATTTGATTCCCAAGTCTATAGCAGCCTTGAGACCAAAGATGCAAGCTTTATATTCGGCCATGTTGTTGGTACAACTGAAACAAAGTCGGGCAGTGAAGGGTGTATGACAACCTTCCGGAGAAATGAGTACCGCACTGATGTCGTTGCCAAGTGTATTTGAAGCACCATCAAAGTACAGGGTCCATCGGGATCCTTGTTCAGGTCTGTCATACGATTTGTTACTTTTGATGTTGTCCAAAGTCATGATGTCCTCGTCAGGGAAGTCAAATCTCATAGACTGGTAATCTTCGACGGCTTGATGAGCTAGATGGTCAGCTAGTACACTCCCCTTTATAGCTTTTTGGGTAGTATATTGGATATCATACTCTGTCAGGATCATTTTCCATCTAGCGATTCTTCCAGATAAAGCTGGCTTCTCAAAGATATATTTGATCGGATCCATTTTGGAAATCAGCAAAGTGGTGTGAGCCAACATATACTGCCTTAGCCAGTGAGCAGCCCATACCAAAGCGCAGCAAGTTTTCTCGAGCAGTGAGTAGCGAGTCTCACAGTCGGTAAACTTTTTGCTAAGGTAATAAATGGCATGCTCTTTTCGGCCAGACTCATCATGTTGGCCCAGTATGCACCCCATTGAATTATCCAAAACAGTCAGATACATGATTAATGGCCTTCCTTCGACGGGTGGCATCATAATAGGAGGTTCTAGTAAATACTCCTTGATTTTATCAAAATCAACTTGACAATCATTGTTCCATTCAACTACCTAATCTTTCTTCAACAGTTTGAAAATTGGTTCACAGGTAGATGTCAGGTGAGAGATGAACCTCGCAATATAGTTCAAGCGTCCCAAGAATCCTCTAACCTCCTTTTCAGTACGGGGAGCAGGCATTTCTTGTATAGCCTTTACTTTAGCTGGATCAACCTCAATGCCTTTGTTGCTGAAAATAAATCCTAAAAGTTTACCAGACCTGACTCCAAAAGTGCACTTGCTTGGGTTCAGTATGAGTTTATACTCCTTCAACCTGGCAAACAGCTTTTGCAAATGATTAAGGTGTTCTTCTTCTGTCTGTGATTGAGCTATCATGTCGTCTACGTAAACTTCGATCTCATGATGTATCATATCATGAAATAAAGCTACCATGGCGCGTTGATAGGTTGCCCCTGCGTTCTTCAGTCCGAACGACATCACTTTGTAGCAGAAGGTACCACATTGCGTGATAAAGGTAGTTTTCTCCATGTCTTCGGGGGCCATTTTGATCTGGTTGTATCCCGAGAATCCATCCATGAAGGAAAACACCTTGTGCTGAGCTTTATTGTCAACCAAAATGTCAATATGCGGTAGCGGAAAATCATCTTTGGGGCTAGCCCTGTTCAAATCCCGATAGTCTACACACATTCTGACTTTGCCGTCCTTTTTAGGTACGGGCACGATGTTAGCAACCCATTATGGATAGGAGGTAACAGCCAGAAAGCCAACATTGAATTGCTTCATTACTTCAGCCTTAATCTTCTCAAACATGTCAGGCCTCATTCGACGACCCTTTTGCTTGATCGGTGGACAGTCTTCTCTTGTAGGGAGACGGTGAACCACGATATCTGTGTCTAACCCTGGCATGTCTTCATAAGACCAGGTGAAGATTTCAACATATTCGTTCAATAATTGCACTAAGCACTCCTTGACATTTGGTTCCAGGTTGGCACCCACTTTTACTTCCTTCCGGTCCTCTTCTCTCCCCAAGTTGATGGTTTCTAGCAACTCTTCATGAGGCAGAATGGCCCTCTCTTCTTGTTCTAGAAGTCTGGCTAACTCTCCCTGCACTTCACAATCTTCGGGAGCTTCGTACTCAGCGTTATTGACCAAATCCTCAGAGTTATCGAAGGCTGAAACAGAACAGTTGCCCATGGAATCTGGAATGGATGGGTACCTGCATTTGTGAGTGTGGGTGTGTGTAAGGGATAGCCATCCTTAAACAAACAAAAATGCAAAAGGAAAGAAAATGAACAGTTTATAGATGAAAAACGTCCAATGATTCGTTAAAACATGCATATGATTATGAAGAAAATCAAGCCCTTACAAATGGACCTACATGCCCCGGGCAAAGCATGAGGTGAAAATAGTGTGCGAATTGTTTTAGTTATTACAGGCCATAAAAATGGGAAATTGTTCAAAGATAAAATTACTGGTGGATAAAGGTGATGGGAACAAAATCCTTTGCTTCCCAGTTGCTCAAACCCCCTTAGACAGTCGGAAAGATCCAATCTTCAAAGTGGCTCTCTTCATCTTCATCTTCTACAGCATTGATTCCATGATGAGTGATCCTTATGGGTGGCCCTCCAGTCTTGGAACGACGCATAGCCTTCTGTCATGCAGCTATAAACCCTAGTCCAAATTTGTCCGTCTTATGGGGAAAATCAGGCAATTGACCCCATGATGTACTCTTCCCTTCTTTGATCACCGCCTCTACGTCCTTGAGAGATGCCATCCTAGATACATGCTTGGGAATGATAGGCACCTCAACCATTGTTTTCGCAACTGCTACCTCGGGAGAAACTTCCTCAAAATGCTGGAAATGCGTTTCGATGAACTCGCCATCCAACTCCACATAGAGAAAGGAATTGAGATGACTTATCATGTATTCTTCCTCGCCGTGCACCATTATAATTTTACCCTTAACAGGATATTTTAGCATCTGGTGCAAACAGGAGGTAACTGCCCCGGCATAATAGATCCACGGTCTTCCTAGCAAACATGAATATGACGGACGGATGTCCATCACGTAAAAGGTTGAGTTGAAGACTTCTGTGTCTACTTTGATTGGAATATCAACCTCTTCATGAACCATTCTCTTGGAACCATCAAAAGCCCTAACAATGATGTTACTAGGCTTGAGAGTCAGTCCTTCGTAGTCCAAGCGGTCTAAGGCTTTCTTTGGCAGCACGTTCAAGGAAGAACCAGTATCAACTAAGACATGGGCGAGAGTGGTTCCCCGGCATTCAACTGAAACATGTAACGCATCGTTGTGTTTCCTTCCTTTGCGAGTTAAGTCAGCATCGGAAAAGCCAAGGCCATTATCAGCAGTAAGACTGGCCACACATTCCTGAAACTGGTCAGCCGAAGTCTCTTGGGGAACATGTGTCGCCTTCAAGAATTTGATCAGGGCCTTAGCGTGGGCCTCAGAACAGAGCAGAAGAGCCAACATTGAAATTTTAGAAGGGGTCTGCCCTAACTGTTCCACAACGTCGTAGTCACTTTTTCTGGTTATTTTCAAGATTTCATCCATTTCTTTCTGAGTGGTTTCGGGGATAACCACAGGCCTTCGTCCTGACAGGCACTTCTAGTATCCCCTTACCCTTGTCGGTAGTTTCAGCAGATGATCTTACTTCAGGAGTATCCAGTTCTTTAATCACTGGGCCTTGCACAGATGGTCCAACAGGTGCAGAAGATTTCAAGGGTCCAAAAACTGCTCGAGGGGGAGCAATCTCCGGAGAAAAGATCCGGCCACTGTGGGTTATCTTGCTTGTACCCGCGATGTTCCCTATATCAGGGCTTTCTTCTTCAGAAATCTCTTGGACTGTCTCAATTTGTTTGACACCATGGTAGAAGATTTCTCCCCTATAGTTCCATGGTATCGTCTTGCTTGATTGGTACGGGACAGGTCCCGGCATGGTGATCTTTAATGGTACACATTCAGAGTTGGGTGTAATCCTGACCGGCCTTTTGCAAGCCTTGGGAGGATTGTCGGAAATGGTTATGATTGCAATATCGTTGGTTATAGTAGCAAAAGTATCAGGAGTAACAGGATTAAGGGTATCAACAGGGGTTTTCTGGAAAAAGTATCTCTTGGGTATCCATCAAGCGTTGGACACCTGACTTCAACATTGGGCAATCACCTCGTATGTTCAAACAAAAGTAACAGTCTTTAACACAACTTGGAAAGATCCCGGCTCTCAACAAAATTTACTTAATCACAAGTAACGGCGTCAGCAGGTCAACAACATCAGTAACATGAGTGTCCTCCATAACAGCATGACTATTGTTACCGTGCTTGGGAATCGGAGCAGATATTACATTGGGCTTCTCAGGCGCCTCGAATTCTACTTCTTTGGCATCAATCAAGTCCTGGATTTTGTTCTTAAGCGCCCAGCAATTATTGGTATCGTGCCCAGCACTGTCGGAATGGTAAGCACACTTGGCATTGGAGTGGTAGTATGGAGAGGAGGTGTTAGGGTTCTTTGGCGCTTCCTTCAAACTGTTCAGGTTCAGCTTCAACAAATGAGGAAGTACCTGAGCGGGCGTCATGTTGATGCGGGTGAACTGCCGTTGTGGCCTTTCCACCCGTTGTTGATTAGGTCTCGACTGATTGTTACAAGGTTGATTATTTGACGAGTTTTGAATCATCACAGCCCCTACAGTCGGTCGACGCTCAGTTCTTCCCTGTCCCTTCTGAGAATACACAGCAGATGCTTCCTTCTTGGCTGGGAAGGGTTTCTTAACAGTCGTGGATGCGGAAGCATCCTTTTGAATCTTTCCACTCTTAATACCGGCCTCAACCCTTTCGCCGGTCAAAATCAGTTCAGTAAATCCCGCGGAAGAACTTCCTATCAGATGATTGAGGAAGGGGCTAGACAGGGTCCCAATAAACATGTCAACTAACTCCCTATCTGATAGCGGTGGCTGCACCCTTCCAGCCAGATCACGCCACTTCTGGGCGTACTCTTTAAACCCTTCATTGGAAGCCATCCCCATACTTTGTAACTGAGTACGAGTGGGCGCCAAATCAGCATTGTATTGATACTGACGATAAAAAGCAGCTGCCAAGTCTTCCCAGTTATGAACCTCTGATCTCTCGAGTTGATAAAACCAGTCTAACTGCGTGCCAGACAAGCTGTCTTTGAAAAAGTGTACCCAGAGGTCTTTATCGGATGAATGAGGTTGGATTTTTCTGACATACGACCTCAGGTGCATCTTTGGGAACGACAGGCCGTCATACTTGGCAAATGTTGGCACCTTGAATTTGGGAGGGATAACAATCCCAGCTACCAGCCCTAGTTCTTCAAAATCCAATTCGGGCACCCTCTGCAACTCCATAGTTGCCAGTCTATCTTCAAGGTTCTTATATTTATCATCCGCTGGTGGATACTGTTGTTCGGAGTAGTCTTCGTCTTCTTCCTCCTCTTCCTCTTCAACCTCGGATTCAGAAGGCACAGCAGTCCCTTTCCCTTTACCGACCCCTTCGTCAGACGTTGAGGGGAACTCGAGAACTCTTCTGGCCTGATGCTCAAATCTTCTTCCCAAAGTGGCTACTCCGGGTCTCTTTTTATTTTTCTCTTTATTCTTCTCCAACAAAACTTTAAGGTCCTCTTGACCCTTTGTCAAGGTCATGAGGAGTTGTTGGAACTGTGAATTTTGTGCCTGTAGATCCTTTACTGTTTGCTCCAAATCCATCTTGCTGAAATAAACAGCAGAAAGATAAGGAAACCTGGCGTGAAGACCTGCTTATGCATATGATGAATGGTATGTTATTCATGTAATGCGTTCAAGGGTTCAAAAATTCAAATTTGTTGTAAACAAAAAGAACGCATGTCATATTAAGAAGAAATTGTTAATACATAAGTGCCCCATGGGCAAAATATTACAAAATTCTTAATGTAAAAAGACATTGTGCATCCTCTTTGGTGCGATGTAAGTGTTGAGAGTCTCCTCCTCGTGAAGTCGGCGGGTAAGCTCCAAAACCTTCTTCTCACTGGCATAGAAGCTGGCTTCAAAAGTATCCCGTTCTTCCTTGAGTTGGACCCAACTCTTTTGCATTTCTTCCCATGATGTTGGCATGTCAGGATGTAGGATGGTGTATGGAACCTCTCCTTCCATAACAGGCTCTTTGATCAAGGGGAGAATGTGAGGGTATGGCATCATAAGATTATGGGAGCGGGTTCGTACCCACTTGAGGTAAGGCTCAAGGGGGATGGAATTCTTGTGCCCTAGTGTCTTACTATCCACCTTGTTAGGCATCCTCCAAGCTCTGATGAACCTTTGTCGAAGTCCTTGCGCATCGTTGTCGAATTCAAAAACTAGGTCCAGAATCAGCATGTCATGAGGGCCATCCCTCCGAGCATATCCAAATTGTCTCAAAGCTAGACAGGGGTTGTAGGTGATGCCTCCCCTAATGCCAAGCAGTGGGACATTAGGGAATTCCCCACAACGATCAATGATGATGACATTTTCTCTGGACCGAGAACACCAATGTACATCAGAATGTGTGAGGGTCATCAATCATTGTGACCACCTTAAACCCTGCTCATTCTTCAAAACTGATTGTGGAATGTGAGAAATAAACCACCTTGCTAGGAGAGGAGTACAGCACATGAGAACACCTCTTTTCCTCGTTGTTCGTGTGTAAAATGAGCGTAGGATGTCCCCAAGCAATATGGTTTGGTTTGAACCAACTTCTTCTGAATTAACACCGTGAGTAATTATGTATAACTCATAGGGATAGGATCATAAATCTCCCTTATTTGATTATACCCTTGATTCCCCGGATGGGATGGTCTCTGATAGGCAACGATGGTTGGAGCTACACCAACGACTAGAGTAACTGAGGTGACTTATTGATGATGTTGATAATTTCTTCTAGGAGGATTAACCCTCCTCTCTTGCATAACAGAATTTTTATCTCCTTCCTTCTTTTTGGCAAACCCATAGGATGGCTTCTTCGTATTTCCAGAACTTTCACTTTTTGTTAAACGACCCTCTCTCACAACCTCTTCCAAACGGATACCCATTCCTACCATTTCAGTAAAGTCACTTGGCACACTCGCTACCATCCTCTCGTAATAGAAAGCACCCAGAGTCTTCAAGAAAATCTTAGTCATCTCCTTTTCTTCCATGGGAGGAATCATTTGGGCGGCTACTTCACGCTATCTCTATGCATATTCTTTGAATGATTCCCTATCTTTCTGGACCATGGCCCTGAGTTGATCATGGTCAGGCGCCATGTCCATGTTGTATTTGTATTTTCTGATAAATGCTTCTCCCAAGTCGTTGAAAGTATGGATATTGACGTTGTCCAAACTCATATACCACTTCAACACAGCACCAGTCAAACTATCCTGAAAAAAGTGAATCAACAGACATTGATCATCACTATGGGTATAATTCTTCTTACATACATCACAAGATGAGCACGAGGACAAATGTTTCCCTTGTACTACTCAAATTCTGAGACTTTAAACTTCGCAGGTATCTTGACATTCTGGACCAAGCATAAATCATTCACATTCTGCCCGAACAATTCCTTTCCCCTGAGGGCCTTTATCTCCCTCTGGATCTTGTCAAATTGTTCTTGAAAATCATCCATTCTATCATAGAGACCCAAGTCTTCACTTGGTGGAGGAAAAGGACGAAACATATCATCATTAGAAAATGGGACCATATTCATCGAAAGACGTGCAGCAGGAGCAACATGCACCACAGGAGGTGCAGGAGTAACAGTAGTCTGAACAACTGGAGTATCTTGAGCACCAAGATCGAAACCTTTAGGCACAAAGTTCTCTAGCATTCACCATGGACAACCTTGAGGCATGCGATTCTGAACAACAGCTGGAGTAGCAGAAATAGGAACAGTCGGGGCTTCAGTAGTAACCCTTGTCTGTTGAGGTTGAACACTCGGTGGATGATTCTGAGCAGCCACCAGAGATTCCATCAGAGCAGTTAGATTGTTGATGTCGGCCTTCAAAGCAGAAACTTCCTCACGCAGCTCGTGATTCTCTTATTCTAAGTTGTCCATCTTCCTTCTGAATTTAGCTCGAGTATTGTAGTGGTGAGACAACTTGTTGAACAAAGTAAAAAAGCTTGGTAAGACACCTGGATATGCATAACGAATGCAAGAAATATGTGCCATATGATGCATGATATGCAATGCACATGATTTATTTTATTAGTATTTTAAGGGACTTAAATATTTATAGACACATTGCAAATATCAAAGTAATAACACATTTAAAATACTGAAAATTTTTATTATAATAACTTCAAAATGGATTACAAGTTTCAATAATCCCAAGTACAAGGTGAAAATAAAGTCTAAAACCCTAAGAAGTAAAGCTGATGGAGATCAATCTATACGTTGGCGCTTCCCTGTGAGCCTGACAATCTGAGCCTTCAACCTCTGGTTTTCTTTCGCATATCTGGTGGCAACCTCCTCCCAATCAGGAAATGAGCAACTAGCATCTAACTGAGGCTTAGGGAAAAATAAATCCCCTTTCCTCTCCATCATCTCTATAGCTCGACTCTCAAGAATCTCAATCAAGTCATCTTTCTCCTTCAAGTCTACTCTATAGGAAATCTCTAAAGTTTGGAACTTATTCTTCCAAGCATCCTTTTCCTGCTGCATCCTGACCAAAGCAAGTTGTAGCTCTTCCACGTCATCTAATAAGGGAGGAGTGGTCTTCACAAATAATTCATGCATAGGTGCTTCCCGGGAATACGGCATCTTCAACTGAATAGCTCCCGTTTGGACCCACTGAAGATAAGGCTCCAAAGAAACAGCCCCCCTAGTTCCCAAGTCTTTCCTACTCTTCTTGTGAATGTGACGTCAGGCCTTTGCAATCTTCTCCCTAGCTTCCTTATGGTCTTCTTCCTCCTTCAGGAAAAAACTAGGCAAATGAATATTATTTGGTTTATCCCTCATCGGATAACCAAGTTGTCGTCGTGCAAGAACATGGTTATAGTTAATTCCTCCATTTGTACCAAGAAGAGGTACATTGGGGAAACTACCACAACTGTCAATAATCTCTACATCATGGTAACCCCGATGATACCAATCAATATCCGAGTGAGTAAGTGCCATGATCTTAGGAGCCCAGCGGGGTTCCTTCCATACATCCCAGAAAGCATCAGACTGAGGCATATGAGAAATAAACCATCGGTACAACAGAGGCATGCAACAGATAACCATCCCCCCATGAAAAGAATTCTAGAGATGAATATAATAATAAGCATCACCCAACAATGTAGGAACTGGGTTTGCAATCATGAAGATTCGGATAGCATTAATGTCAACAAACTTGTCCACATTAGGAAATAAAAACAACCCGTAAGAAAGTAGAGCAAAGATGGCCTCAAAAGTGACTGTACTCTTCATCCTGGCAAAGTAACGAGCTTTCTCCAATAAGAACTGAGCTAGTAATCCTCTAATCCCTCCTTTAGTAGTCATATGGGCTTCAACCTCAGACTTCCCCAGATGGATCAAAGCAGCAATCTCGTGTGGTTTTTGCTCACCCTCCAAACCATAAAAGGAACACAATTGGTAATAGGTAAATCCAACAGATAAGAATACTCCTCTACTGTAGGCATCAACTGATAGTCAGGGAAAGTAAAGCAACGATACATTGAATCATAAAACTAGACCAAGGTTGAGAGAATACCCTCCTTCATCCTAAGCTTCATGAGAGGAATGATGGATCCATACTTCTTTCGAAAATCTGCAGAACACTCAATCTCGGGAATTAGAATAATCAACTCGTCTATCTTGGGATCTTTGAAATTGTATTTTCTGGTCTTTCTTTTTCCAGAATCCATGGTCAAAAGGTACCTGAGATATTTACAAATGGTCAACTTTCAAGTCCCTTGAAATAAAATTTCTTCAAAAGATGCTTATAAGTGCATGGATGCATGATGCAACAATCACACACAAGATCACAAACATAGGGTTCATAGGTTCAACAACACGAGCATGAGGTCAAAGGTACTACCCATAAGGTATGGTCTAAAAGTTATCACCTACCGAACAAGGTTCTAAAGGTTCCTAGAGTCTACAACTTTCCTTCGAATATTATTAACTTCCCGATTAACTCGGTAATTAGTAATATTCTCAATAAAAACTCGTCCGAGCATAGTATCGCGTGACAACTATTTCTGGATTACTCCGTCATAGCTTCCGCACTACACCTAAAAGGCCAAGATGGGTTAGGTATTCTATGGTCCTCAGCTTCAGCAGGCTCCCAGGTCGAAAGCAGTACGTCTTCCCGATTACTTGTTAAACGACACTATAGTCAAAGGGGCCTCCACTAGGTGGGGGATCTCATGCCTCCTTTTTTGGATTACTCCCTCAAAATTAACATGACTATACCGTTCTTCCTATCATAAAGTTTTCCCAAGTCCGGGTATAGGACTTATAAGTAATCACCAAGCACCCTGAAAACCAAGAAAGTCCAGACAAACATATGTACAACGTATAAAACATAAACAATAATATCTCATATACAAATATAAATAAAGATAGGCTCAACCCACTTAGGGATGGACCAGCAAGAGGTCAATCTTTCCCGAGTGAAGTCACCATTTTTTCTGTTAGCGGTAGAAATGTTTAAGACTAAGCTATTGGATTGACTAGACTTATTCAGATCAAAATAAAAACGCCACGGTGCTTTATTGTTTCCAAAGGAATGGGAAAAGAGGGAGTAACCCAAAAGAGGGGTAAAGATTCAAGGTAAGGGGGTTGGTTATGTAAAGGGAAGGTATTAGCACCCTAAACATCTACGGTACTCCGCATGAACCTTTTTGAAAAATCTATATATTTTGGCTATAAAATGTTGTATAAAAATAGATGGTGGAGGTGAGAAAAGAAGTATTTCTTATGAGTTTTTCACTTGCCGCAGTTGAGAACCTTTAGTGCCTACGTACCACCTTTCGTGCAATAGGGGATCAGGGTACACGTAGTTCCTCTTTTAAAAATTTTAAAACACAAGTGTGTTGGTTAATTTTATGAGATAAGACATCATCGTCATTGTCCGTATAGAAAACATACTTACTACCCACAATCATGAGAAAGGAGAATTTGTATCATCTCAAAGTGGAGGATATGGCTTGGATTTTAAAATCAACAATGCCTCACTCAACACCCAAGTGTAAAATATCTCACTTCACTACAAGGATTGACAAGAGTCTAATCTTTTTGATAAAAGTTTTAAAATATAAAGCCAAAGTGGCAAAATAGTTTGAAATGAGATTGATTGACTTTTAATCTTCTCACAAAAATGTTAAGGTATTATTAATGAAAAGGTTTTGAAGATGAATGGACCTAGTTCCAAGTTTATTATGAAAGTAGTTCAAGTTTAAAAATAAAGAAGAGTTTTCAAAAGGAGGAAGAAGATTTTTGAAATTAAAGAAGGTGAGAGGAGAAGAAGAGACTATCCTAAAGCATAAGGTAAAAGTTAGGGATAAGAACCATCTAACCAATAAGAAGTCAATACTTGACATTATGAGTCAAGATAGAATTCCCACTCTTTGGATTTAAACCAAGCAAGCAAAGATATTAGACCTCTTAAGAAAACCAAACTTCAAGTGTATTTAGTCTTCCGAAAAAGTGGACAGAGTAACGGTTGTATACGGGTGAATTCCAAATTACAAACAAAGTATGTAATCACAATAACCTGCACACAAAGCAAACAAACAACCCAATGTCTTGAGGTAAACCTCAAGAACTCCAGACAAAATATCAATTAAGGTCACAAGGTCTCCATCATAGGCCAAGGTTTCTAATCCTAAGTCCAAAAAGTCCAATGCTCCATAATGCCAAGGATAGTAACCAAATAGTCCAAGTATCATTAAAGCTTTTTAGGGTTCATGTTGATTATTAGGTATCTTAAAAAGAAAAGAAAAGCTCAAGTGAGCAAAATAAAGAAAGACAAGAAAGTAAATGCTCAAATGAGCAAAGATAAAAAAAAAATGGCATGAAATGTAAATGCTAAAGTAAATGGTACATAAAGCATAAAAAATAAAAGTATAAAGTAAAATCAATTGTTAATAATTAGTACTTATTTGGATGACCATCTTGAAACTTGCATTTGGAACTCATTGGAGGATTGGTAGAACCAAAGCCTCCACACAACAAGTTGCATTTGATTTTTGTCAAGTATATCATTTATTTTGGAATCCTCAAAAGTGTCATTTAATGATCAACGATGTTTAAGTGATCCGTGTTGAACAAAAGTGTTGTAGATCCATTAGAGGATTGGTAGAACCAAAGCCTCCACACAATGAATCTCAAGGTTATTGGATCAAAGAGATCAAATTAACATACTTGGGCTTGCAAACATAGGTTTGGGCCACAAATGATCATTTATTCGAATCGGGACAAAATTTAGCGCTATGTTAAGCAATCGCAAGTGGACTTATATAGAAGTCGCACCTATTTTGAGGCCGGTCAATAACAATCTATGCACCATTTATTTTGAGATATGATATAGAGATCATGCTCCAATAACACTTAGTACAATAAGAAAGGGATGAGATCAAGAGGGATGGAAAAGAATATACAAACCACGTTTGAATTAAAATTTAATCAAACTATTATTAAAATCATTCATCCATTTTTATGGAGTTAGACTCAACACCATGGATCAAATGATGTTAAAAAAGTTCATGATCAAAATTCAACCCAAGATCACCCATAAAATAATCACAAAATAATATTGCATTTAATATATACATTAAAAAGGGTTTTAAAATGTTTTAAAATGGAAATAAGAAAGAAAAATATCAACTGTGTCCAAATTAATCAAGCAATATTAAGTAAGACCATAGAAAAATCAGAAATGAACTCAAATATTTTTATAAAAATTTTGGTAATTTTTTAAAGTCAGAAACTATTTTTAAAATTAAAATAAATGAGTAAAATAAACCAAAAATGATAAAAAATAACAAAGTCGGAAATAAAAAATAAATGAGGTTACCAATATTTTTTATAATATCATTGGATCATTCCATAATTTTTTTCAGAATTTAAAAATGCATAAAAGTATTTTTAAACATTTAAAACAATTCAAATAAAGTGAAAATTTATAATAAAAAAAATATCGAAACACAAAATGAAATTGTGAAAAAATAAAAATCAGAAAGAGAAAAATCAAAAATATTTTTCATAATTTTTTTAGATTTTTTGGACTTAAAATAAATTTTCTATGATTTTTTTGAAATTTAAAACAATTAAAATCAAAATCAGAAAATAAAATATCAAACTAAAAAAATATGGGCCATCTGATCATTGTCAAAACGCGTTAGTAAACAGATCAAGTGGACCTGGCGCGCTGTGCATGTTATGGACTTTAGTAAATAAAGCACTGAATCAAATGTAAAAATCAGAAATTCAAAAATTACAAATGGCACGCCATCATTGGTTTGGAGATGACACGTTGGTCATCTTCAACCTCCAGCCAGTCCCAAAACCAGGTCACTCAAACTATAAAATTAGAGCACGAGACCTATGTCATTCGCTTCGTCTCTTCAAGACGAAGACAACTACACCTTCGCGACAAATATATATAAATATTAGCTCAAGCAATTTGGAAGGAAAGTTTTGAAAAGGGATTTGAAATTTCATGGTCAAAACGTGTTTCCGGATAAAAGCAAGTGTTACAACTAGAACCAAGGAAATGAGAGCTTCACAATGATATCAAAGTTTTGAAGAATTAATGGAGAAATCTACCTATTGAAATTGAGTTGCAGAGCTCTGAAATTGGACTTCTATGGATCAATATAGATAACGATTCTTGAAGGTAATTGTATGGTTAGCTTCAGGGAAGATCAAGGAAGGTGAATTGATAGAAAAAATGGATTGAAAAAGGCTTGAACACTGATTTCGAAGTTGCAGAAAAACTAGTTATGGAACAAGCTTGGCAGGGTGATTCTGGTTGTTCAAGCTTGAGGAAATAAATGAGGGATGACCCTCTATTTATAGGGAATCAAATGGAATGTTCAAGCGTGTGAAATGATGAAGTTTGGAGGGAAATCGTGTGATGTTACAAACAAGAAAAGTGTGACTTCTCTTTTGATTAAAACACATCCAAAACCCGTGTTTTGCTATGCTAATCACTTCTGGAAGTTCACTAAACATGTTTAGAAGCAAAAACGCGCAGAAACAATGTGTTTAGAAGCTAAATCAAGGATTTCAAATTCTGACTTTTGAAGAAACTTCAGTTTCAAGTTACCAAGTTCAAAATAATGGCATTCTCAGCTCAAGGGGTCTTAGGGCCTGATTCTTGATGTTTTAGAAATATGAGACTACAAGCTTTGCAATGGAAAAAGAATGGAGTCATATGGATGGTTGATCTGAAAGTTGCAATGAGTCAAAGTTGGAAAAAAAGAAGTTGACGTTCCATACTTAGAAATATTTCAAGATTTTCTTCAAAAAAGACCTATAATGTTTTGCATCCAAACATGGCCTTCCTCTTGGATTTTGCTCTTGACCAAAAAATATGGCACAGATATAGACCTATTTAATGACATTTTTAAACTTGAACCTTTCAAAATCTCCAAAAATTGAGAGAGTTATGAATTGTTGAAGTTGGAAAAAAATCATGAAATGACATATAATATTTTGTATCTTTAGGGCATCTTCTATCCATTTTATCACTTTGCACATAAAAGAAGGAATAAATTTCACATCCTCAAGATAATGTTGGAAAAAGAGTGGGCTCAAGGTTATAAAAATTGACCAAGTTATGATCATTTGAAGTCACACATGGGAAATTGGGGATTCATCTGGAGGACTTGTAATCTTTCTTCATCATCAAGTTTCTTCCACATGAAAACTCCTTGAAACTTTTGAAGTGATTTGTTAATAACCTTTTAAAGAGAAGGATGTTTTTGGAATCACTAAAAAATACCAAAAGATGAGCAAGATATACTTCTTTGAAGTTCAAAACCCTAGCTCCTAGATCAAGAAAATGCTTTTAGGAACTTTGACAATTTTGAACAACCTTCTTGTACCAACACTTTTGATTTGTAGATAGAAGTTGTTGATGATGATAATGAGAACTCATAGCAATCAAAACCAATTCCATATCTTGATAATTGAGAGAAATGTGCACTTTTGACCAATGGGAACAAGACTTGTCCAACCATGACAACTTCTTTAATCAACCCCTTGTACTTTTGAATCAATCTTGATAACTTTGAAATGTGGTGAACCAAAATAAACCTTTCCATGCCATTTATTCCAAAACAAATTCAATGGTGAGGTTTTAATTTCTCAAGCTTTGTTGACTAGGGCATGGAAATAAACTCATGAACTTGTGGATCAACTTGCTAAACCTCATTGCCTTTACCTACATTATTAGTAAGACAAACCAACATTGCATTTTATTAATTAGAAAGAAAGTAAAAAAAAAACATGCATGATCACAAAAGAAAAACAAGCCAAGGTGCTTGGTGATTCCTCAAAGAGCAAAAATAAAGATAGGGAGGAGAACCAAAAGCCCTAATGGGACCTTGTTGTGATTGAATCAATATGGTATGATGAATGGATCTTATGGGAAAAAATTGGGGTACAACACATACCATAGCATTTGCACTAACAATTTCAAGGGTCTCAAGGGTCTGTGATGCAGGGTTATAATTAATCGGGTTCTAAGGAGCTCAATATCATTGGATTGTTTTCTATGTTCATTGTTTTGGTTTAGCCACTTAACTAGCGACCAAAATATTCCAAGAAAACAACCCTCAATGAGTGTAGTATCGAGTATCTACCAACTTCAGACTGCACCAAAGCCGGTTATCTCACTACCCCTAATAAAAGGCCAAGATGGTCAAGTAAGGTTCTAAGAGTTCATTAGTGCTTTATGAAATCACTCAGCGGCCCCGTATTCTCTTTGATTGACTCAAAGGCTACCGGTACTGACAAATATGTCGCACTAATATAGCTATTGCTTCAACCATGTCGGTATACCCCGCACAGTTTCCACAACGTATTGCTATTTACCAATGAATGTTTCCCAAATCCGGGTGGAGGATTTCAAGCCCAAACAAGAGAACCAAAATGTAAAGCAATCAAAGAAAACAATAATCATGCAAAGGGTGATCTAAGCCCTAAGGTTACTCCACTTTTAAAGTTTTCCCCAGCAGAGTCGCCAGTTCTGTGATACGGTGGGAGAACTGTCTTGGTTTTTTGCGTTTGTGTTCGCAAATGTTTCGGTTTAGCAAGAGTCGCTGCCGACTTTTTATTTTATCCTAAGGAAAGGTCAAAAAGCACAGGAAAGACCTTTGATATGTTTTCTTGGGTTCGGGGAGTAGATTATAGAAAGGGAAGGTATTAGCACCCTTTCTATCCATGGTTATCCATGGGCTCTTAGTTACTTGCTTTAGATCACTTGCTTTGCTTTTCAATTGTTTGAAATGGTGCTTTGTGTGTGGTTTTAAAAGATGTTTTGAAAAGAGGCCATTGTTGTGGCAACCTTTGTAATGATTCTTGTTTGAATGTATACAAAGGTGTTTTTGTCTTTTGAAAAGTTTCCAATGTTTGAGAGTAGGGTTTTGAAATTGTATGGTGAAGTGTGTTTTGAAGATAGCAAGGATGTTTTTTGCAAGTTTGATCAAGTAACTAAGAGCTATCTACCCTATTTTTACTCAAATATCTTTCTTATGTTTTTTAACCCTTTTAACAGTGTTGCTTCACCATTGTATTTGGTGAACAACCTTGTGTTAGGATGTTAAACGGGACAGGCGCGGGTCATCGTATAGACCATGATAGCAATTGTGTCAAGTATTTTTGGCAATTTTCTTGAGGGACTTGATTATTTTGTTTAGGAAACTCAGATAGCGTCATCGAGGGACTATGATCTTTTTGTTTGTTTTTGTTTTGCCAAAGTACTTGACATGCAATCATGGCCCATTTTTGAAGGCAACAAGTGGATTGAAACCCTAGGGGTGCAAGTGTGCATTGTATTTGTTTTTCATGCATGTTTATCTTGGATTAGGTCAAACTAGTTGTTGATTTTATTTTACATACAAATTCTAAGTCTAAGCATGGCATAATTGGAAGCTTTTAAATGTGCGAGAATTTAAATGCTACACTATTACAACATGATATAGGGAGGGGGTGCAAATTTGAATTGGGGGTATTTGACAAGAAATTAAATTCTAAGTTATTACAACCAAATCGAATGTATAGGCAATATTTAAATGTACAATTGAATACAGTAAATAAATATCAAATAAAAGGTATTATTATGCAAAAGTTTTTATGTATGTAAAAAGTATTTTTTCAATGTGAAGTAAAAATAATAAAATAAAAAGAAGGCCAATTTTAATTACTTTGGTATTTAGGGCAAAAAACCCTAATTCTTAAATAAATAGTATTATTTATTAATTATATACAATAATATATTGATTTGTACAAAAAATAAAAGTATATTGTAAAAAAGGTATTTTTAGTGTAAAATATTAATAAAAGTGAAAATGTAATATTTTTATATTTTTGACCTAATTATTTAATAAAATAAAGTATATATATATATATATATATATATATATATATATATATATATATATATATATATATATATATATATATATATATATATATATATATATATATATATATATATATATATATATATATATATATATATATATATATATATATATATATATATATATATATATATATATATATTAAACATATTAAATATATAAAATTAAAAATTAAATATCTACAAAAAATTGTGTATATTCAAGAAAATGTTTTTAAAGTGTGTATAAAAATAATAAATAAAAATAAGAAATAAAAATAAGCATATTTTTTACATTATTCTTTAAGTTTTAATAAAAAGAAAATAGATTATTTACATGTTTATACTAGTAAGATAAAAATAAATATCAAATAAATATGAAACATATAGAAAATAATATTTTGGCATTTTTTATATTTAGACAAAAAATAATAAAGTCAAAATAAAAAATAAAAATATCAAAATGACAAATATTCAAATAAATGGGCCAGGGGGGTGTAAACAGAAAAGTGGGGTGTCAAAAGCAAAGAACAACCAGGCCCAGCCCAGTCAGACTTCATCTTCTTCCTTTGAATCAAAACACGCGCGCTTCTATACACAAATTCCATCTCCTGATTCTTTGATTTTTTGACAAAACTCATAACATGAACATTGTAGAGCATTAAACAACGAATCCAACCATATAAAAAACTTGGACTAACTCTCAAAGACCAGAGAGAATTTCTCTGGCCCTAATTTCTAACCTAGTTTTTTCAGAAAGTTCATGGATGAAATTCTCCTAGCACGATTAATGTAAATGAAAACTAAGCATATGTATGGCTTCAGGGCTATGAGTACAACATATTTCATTCACAAACCTAAGCCTAACTATTCCTAAATAGAGAGATAGAAGTCCATGAAATACCTATTTCAGTTGAGTTCAAGTTGGACAATGTGGCAACCTTCAATGGTGTTTGAGCTTCTTTTGAGCTTGCCTGAGGTCCAAGGAAGCTTTTCCAATGCTTGGCTTGTTTTGAAATAGCTTGAATCGTGCCAGAGAACTCAACCTGCAAAGCTTTGAAACAAAAATGGAAATGTGTGTTAGAGGTGTTACAACTAGCAATGGATGATCTGGATAGCTTAGATATGTTGGTTGGAAGGTGTTTGAAGTATCTTTGGACAAAACGCACGATGGAATTTGGTTATGGCTTGAAGTTTGCAGAGCTTGCCCTGTTTTGCAGCAAAACAGGGATTTTGTGTACAAGGGGGTTTGGGAGGCAGAAGGGTCGTGTTTCTGGCTTGTTGGGAGGTATGAAACTTGTCTACAATGTTTGTGTAAGTTGGTCTTAACAGATGTGAGAGATTTTGTATGATTTGCAACTTTTCTTCCCCTTGAAGCAAGAGTGTGGAAGTGATGTTGTAGCTTTGTACAGGCCCTCCGATCACCCTGCACACAACACTCTTGGCCCCTCTAATTCATGGATTTGGTTTGCAGTATCATATTTTGTTCAAGGCTCAATGCTTAGTGTTTTGACATAAAGTAACCTTTTGCAAAAATGGCAATATACCTTTTACCATTTAGGGCTTAATCTTGTGTACAATGCCTTAATGACCAAGACAATACCTTAACTCAATGGATATGCATTAAATTATGGAGTACAAACTGGTTTTGAGGCCTGTAATTGTGAACCAAGCTAGCTAGATCAGATTTGCAAATTGGTATGAACATGTATTGGCCATGGACAAAAGTGAGTTTTTGCCAACTTCAAGCATTCGATTCTCTCTAACTACAAGGGTGTTTGAGGAGTTATTGGATAATTTGGAAATCTTGGAACATGTACTATAATCCATCTTTGAAATGCAACTTGAAACTCCAAGTGGAACTATGTGAAAAATGACCAAGAAGATGGGTCAAAATCCTGCCTAGATTAGGGCAAATTTTCTCTAAGTTAAAAGTTTTAGGTACCCTTGTTCCAAAAATCATAACTTGAGATACAAGCCTCTTTTGAGAAAACTTTGTAAATAAAAGTTGTAGACTTTGTGATGGAATACACTTTTCATGTTGCAAGTTTTGTTTGAATCCAATTGCATCTTGGTGAAAAAATGGGAAAAAGTTAGGAAAAAATAAGAAAATTTCATAACTTAGAAAAATTCTAAGTTATGAAAATTTTCCATTTTAAAACCCTAATTTGTATTTTTGGGTTTCTTGATGAACAAGTTTCATAATTTGACATGTCTTGATGAAAAATAACTCTTGGCACTTGATTTTGACCAAAAAGTCAAACTTTGACTTTTCAGTGTACAGTCAAATTTTTATCAGTTGACTGAAAAATTCATCTGTCAATCCTATGCATTTGAGATCTTTTGAACTTGTTGAATGGGTCAAGACAATTTCATTGAGTCCTTAAGTCCATGGGTGAGCTTGATTTGCCATTGGCTAGGTCAAACATTCAAAAATTGCCTTTGTGCAGTCAAAACCCTAAAAATGACCATTTTGCCCTTTTGGTGATCTGATCAAATTTCTTGTGAAATTGTGATCCAAACTTGATAAAATGGTTCATATGAGTTCATAATATTGATATGGGCCAAATTTCATGAGGTTTGACTGTCAATTGGCCATAGTTGACTTTTTCCCCAATACAACTGATTTCTAGGTCAACTGTCCAATTGACGGGGCAAAAATTTGAATCAAGGCTTGAAACTTGGTATGAACAAACTTGTGGGTCCAGCAAGGAGTATGAAAGTCACTTTGGGCATTGTAGGTCAAAATATCCATATGCAAACTCAAACCCTAATTTAGGTCAACAATGCAAGGAGGTGTCTTGAGTAGAGCAAACCCTAGCTTGATCTTGAGTTCCAAGAGTCTTGAGATGAGAACATGTTGGTGAAATGAGAGAGAAAATTTTGGGGTACAACACCTATCTTTTCCAAGTATGACGGGGTCTCTTGTCCTAAGATGCATATGAGATCTTATGTCTGCAAGATTCAGCCACACACCACTGATCAGAAGTTGTGGGTTCACTTTTTCCAAGAAAGTTTATCTGGAACATAGTTGGAGTGGTTATATCAACTTGAGAGGACTAATATCCACACCTGGGAAGATCTAGTTGCTGCTTTCTACAAGCAGTACCAATACAACACTGATCTTGCACCAACTCGTGTGCAGTTGCAGAATATGACTATAGGCTCAAATGAAGGCTTTAAGGAGTACGCACAAAAGTGAAGAGACTTGGACGATAGGGTGAAGCCACCCTTAACTGACAGGGAGTTGGTTAATATCTTTATGGAAACTTTGACAGGACCTTTCTTTGATCACCTAATCGGAAGTTCTTCGGCCGGGTTCACCGAGCTGATTCTAACTGGGGAATGATTTGAAGGAGGAATTAGAAGCGAAAAAATCCAGGTGGCTGCGTCTTCAAGTAATAAAAAGAAGATGTACATTGTAAAGAAAGAGTCCAATGTTGTATATGGCCAAGAGGGACATGCTAGAGGTAACCACCACTAATCTGTGGGAGATGTACTAATTTCTAATCCTACGTATGTGCAACAACATCAACAGGGGAATCAACGTAAGGACGTCGCACCTAAGAGACAATTCACCAAAATTAACATGTCATTAGCTCAAGAATTACAGCACATGTTGAAGGAGGAGCTGATTACGTTAAAGGCTCCTCTGCAGAATCCCAATACTTATGCTCCTAGTAACCATCCCAATGAAAGGTGTGCATATCATTCTGATAGTCATGGACATGATACGAATGGATGTTGGGCTCTGAAGAACAAAATTCAAGATATGGTTGACACCAAGGAGATTGAATTAGGCCATCCTGGGACTCCCAACATAATCACTGATCCCATGCCATATCATTGAGAGTGTCCACTTCACTTTAAATTTTCAATTGTAATTTCTTTTTTCTGTTCGAACACTTACCTATTATGCTAAAATTTGTTTCATTGATGCATTTTATATGTTTTGTATTGAATTAATCCATTTTTTTTCACTATATTTAAACTGTTCTTTTATTCCATTTTTTGATATTCAACTCTCGTTAAAAGTTGTAAGCCTTTAGAGGGAGGATGACGAAAACAATGCCATAATCTCATACAGTATGCTTTTGGACAGACCTTGCTGGCGATGTACATGCGTTCTTTCAATTCTTGAATAGTGGAGTTATAAGGAAGATAATCCCTAGTCATCCCCTTTGAGTCAAAGAAGTTGGAGTTTTCTTTTTTGCATAAATTGAAACCTTTAATCATAACCTGGGGCAGGGTAGTTTCTCATCTAATTCAAATGCGCGTTCAGTCGCAAGTTTCACTTCGTACACAATGATTGACATCAAAAACATCCTTCTAAATCAAAAGACGGTGATGGTTCCCTGTAAAATAGGTAGTCGTTATCTATCAAAAGAAAATCCCAGTGATTCAAAACCTACGAAGGAGACTTAAGAAAAACTGGGGCATCCCACTGACTGTAGTCTCAAAATAAAAAAAAGTCAGGCAAAAATTAGGGATAAGAAATCAAAAGAGGTCGCTACAAATCCTCAACAACAGAAAAATGTTGCAAAAATAACTGCCTTCTCAAATAAACTTCCAATATTCGAACCATCACCAAGATATCGTTCCAGATTCTGTTGGGAGATAAATGTGCAATTAACTGAGTTTAAGACTAGAGAACATCATGAAGAACGGGTGGGTACAAATAAACTTTGAGCCTTATCCTTTGTTTCTTAAACCGTGAACCTGGCCACGCTATAACCCTTTAAAAGTCCTAATTGAAGCATGGGTTAGTTCGAAAGCATACTGTTACGAAAGGTATCCTGACTCCTGTAAGGCTTACTATAAATCCTGAGTTGAATTCATATTCTTACAAAATTATTTGATTTGCTAAAAATGAATTTTCAAAAACTTCAAGACAAACATAATCTTTGCATTGTTTACCATTGTTGCATATGGCTAATTGTTTGACAAATAGAGAACTTTGCACGGCGAATATCCAATGAACGAAAATTCTCTCAAGAAACAAAATCACTTCAAATAGAAATACACTTCCAATGACAAATCTCCCATAATCAAGGGGGAATGACATGTTATTATTCAAACTCATCAGTGGCAGTCCAACCAAGATTCCAAGAAATCTCTCATAAAGTCCTGAATAGCTAGGGGCAGGTCTCCATCTGAATCACTTGGGGCATTGAACATGAATTCCAATAAAGGGTCATGTACGACCAAGCAAACGTGTTCTGGAAGTTCTACAACACTTACTACTATGGACACTGACAAATCCCCATAAAGTCCCTTTCATAAGGTGATCCCTAGTGAAGTCGCCAGACTCACCTCTATAAGGTTATCCCTACAGAATAATATTCACGGATAAGGGCACAATCCTCCACAAGGCTATCCCCGAAAAGTGCATAAGTATCTTCAAACAAAAGTGGGGCATCCTCCAGCCGATGACATAGTCAAACTCACCAGCAGATAGAGGAGTTTGATCTTCTCCCAACGAACGCACACATCATGCCAGTTCCCAAACAGATGGAAATTGCCGGAAGTTTATCATCGTCTAGATACAATGCAGATGCAGTCTAAATACAGATTTATTCTGACATTCATTCTAGAATCTCCTACAGACAGTTTAGATATGATCCAGATATGGATGTCATTCTGATACTCGTTCAATATCTTCTCAGATACAATCAAGGCTCATATTCATTCTGACATTCCCCAGTTGAGTTATTCTTAACTGAAAAAAGAAACCTTACGGAGTTCTCCCCAAAAGAATTCATCTCCCCAATAAGGTCTTCAAAATATTCTCCTCAACAGGGTTTATTTCCCCAACAAACATCAGATTCCCCGACACAAGTCTTTTCTCAGACTATTACAAATCAATGGACAAAACCCCTTTGTCCCCCGCGGAATCGTTGCTATCCCCAGAAAGTTTCTGCAAAGCCTGGAATTCAACTAGATACTGGTTAACTTTTACTCTCCCCGGCCAAGTTTCCCCAATAGAGCAACGGACAACCAAATTTCCTAAACTCAATTCCCCAAACAGAAATCAGCACATCCCCAGCGGACTTTCCTCAAACAAATAAGCAGGGATCCCCAACATAAGTATTCTAAACAAAGTTGATGATACACATTCTCTTCATCTCTAGCAGTAGCCCAGGAGTTAGCCTCCCAAAACTCCCCAGCAGTAGTCAGGAATTTATTTTCCCAGATAAAGATACACTCCAACCACATTTCACATTCATACATCATAGCATATGCATACGAAACACATATAGCATTCTCATTCATTTTGAGAGCATCATCACACAATACATTACATCCATCATTCCCTTGGATGAAACTAACTTTATCTTTTCAGGCCGGTCCCCAAACAGGTAGATCTCGTCAACAGCCTATCACCTTTCAAATATAATCATCCAAAAATTCTCTTCTAGAAACCGTTCAGATACAATCCAGAGGCGGATGACATTCTGATACTTATTCCATATTCTCTTCTAGATACAATTCGGATACAATCCAGAGACGGATGACATTCTGACACTTATTCCAGATTATCTCCTAGATACAGTTGAGATACGATCCAGAGACGGGTGACATTCTGACACTTATTCCAGATTCTCTTCTAGATAAAGTCCAGATATGATCCAGAGACGGATGGCATTCTGACACTTATTCTAGATTCTCTTCTAAGTACAGTCCATATACTATCCAGAGACAGATGAAATTCTAACACTTATTCTAGATTTTTTTCTAGATACAGTCCAGATACGATTCAGAGATGGATGACATTCTGACACTTATTCCATATTCTCTTCTAGATACAGTCCGGATATGATCCAGAGACGGATGACATTCTGACACTTATTCCAGATTCACTCTAGAAACAGTTCAGATACGACCCAGATACGACCCAGATACGGATGACATTCTGACACTTATTCCAGATTCACTCTAGAAACGGTTTAGATACGATCCAGATATGGATGACATACTGACACTTATTCCAGATTCACTCTAGAAACGGTTCAGATACGATCCATATACGGATGACATTCTGATACTTATTCTAGATTCACTCTAGAAATGGTCCATATACGATCCAGATACGAATGTTATTCTAACACTTATTCAGTACATTTCTCAAATACAATTCAGATACGGATGTCATTCTGACACTCATTCAATACATCTTTCAAATACAGTCCAGACACGATCCAGATACGGATGTTATTTTGACACTCATTCAATACATCTTTCAAATACAGTTCAGATACGATCCAGAGATGGATATCATTCTGACACTCATTCAATATATCTTTCGAATATAGTCCAGGTACGATCCAGATACAGATGTCATTCTGACACTTATTCAATGCATCTTCCAAATACAGTTCAGATATGATCCATATGCAGATGTCATTCTGATACTCATTCAGTACATCTTTCAGATACGAGTCAGATATGATCCAGTTATGGATATTATTCTAATACTCATTCCACTACAGCTTCTGAGTCAGATTAAATCGGCTAAAGATTTATTCTGATACTTACAGTCACGCTTAGACTTAGTATAATTTCTATTAATAGTCACTCTGGATGGCATCTGGATGGCATCTGTAAGCCCATCTCCGACAAACACTTCATCACTTTTCCAAATGGCATCTCTAAGCCCATTCCCGATAATCAACAAACAGTTCACCTCATGCACAAGCGAGTGCAATTTTTTAGACACTTAAGTGTTCAATCATCTTCCACCTTCAAGTCACGAATGGCGGACTCGCCAATCTACCTATTCAAGTTTAAGAAGATTGAACAGGGGAAGTTGTTGTACCCCAAAATTTTCCCTCTATTTTCTCAATACATTTCACAAAAGATCTTCAATTCTCAAGGATTCTCAAAGAATTGATCAAACAAAATCACCTCCGAAACCCTGAGGCCGCAAAACTAGAGTTTTTACTAGGAACGACTGATCATTGACTTTTGACCTAGTACATAACCTAATGGTTTGAAACATGGTCCCAAAGATTCAAATGCATAATTTTGACATAATTTCATATATCAATTCATTTCTCAAGATCATTGGATTGACAGAAGAAATTTGGTCAACTGATGAAAAAGTCAATTGTCACTGAAAAGTCAAACTTTGACTTTTTGACCAAATTTGAGTTTCAAAGATCAAATTCATCAATACATTCAAGAACATAAATCTTGATTATCAAGAAGTCAAGAAAGTCAAAATTTTGTTTAAAAGTCAAACTTTTCAAGACTTAGAAATTTTTCTAAGTGTTTTTATACATGATAATTTCACTACTTCATGCCAATTTTTCACCAAGATGCATGATGATTCAAAGGAAACTTTCAACATGAAAGTTGTAGATATTGATGAATTATACAACTTTGTATTAGAGAGTTGATGTCCAAAAAATGCTTAGATTTGAAGATACAATCCCATGAAGTCATGACATTTTCATCTAACACTTAGAGAAATTTCTAACAGATTTTGGTCAGGATTTTATCCCAACTTCTTGTCACTTTTTCACATAGTTCCAAGATGATTTTGTTAAAATGGCCAACATGAAAGTTATAGAGGATGTTTCAAGATTTCCAAAACATCCAAGAGCATGAATATATCATACTTGAGCTAGGAGATTCAAGGATCTGAAGTTGGGCATTCATTCTTGATTTACAAGGCAGATTTGTGATGAACAAGGAACCAAAATATTAGCTATGCGGCATAATATTACTTTACAGGCCTCTTGACTTGAAAATCTATCCATAATCAGATGTTTAAACAATTGATTGAACCATTATCCAAGTAATTAAAGTATTGTCCATTGCATTTTTCCATTTTGGCACAAAGGCACCATTGCCATTCTTGCAAAGTTCACTTTAATCACAAAGTCAATTTCTTGAGCCTCTAAATTGTTGTTCTAATCGCACTCAACTTATACAAGTCATAACAAACATGTTTAAAGCGATCAACCACTCTAGATAGCTTGGTACAAGCATTGGAAACATGTTATTCATGCTTGCTTCAAAAACAAGCAAGATAGCCATAACATTTGATAAAAAAATCTGAGTTGTTTCAAGTCTCAAACCTTCTCTATAAATAGAGAGGCCAATTTCAAGAGAAGAAGGTCAGAAAAAAGAAGGAGAAACTAACACTCAAAATCATTTTGCTGTCAAAAACCAGAATTGTCCACAAAACCTCCATTTTTGAGCTTTGAAGTCCAAATCTTTGAATCTCATACCTTGCAAGTTTTCTCCAAACAAACTATCCAAAAACCTCACATACACCATATAGAAGTTGTTCAAACATAAGAACAACCTCGGTAACATCATTGTCACCACCTTCTAAACTCAAAAACCATACTTTGCAATTTGACTTGGTTGAAGTGGTTCAGCAACTTTCAACACAAAGTGAGGATTGGAACAACTTCAAAAAGGTCTAAGGGAGCTCAATAAATCATCACATTGTGCTTGAAAACATGCAAACACATTTTGAGTTTTCACTTCAAGAGGTAAGTTTTCTCAAACTGTAATTTCCTTGTTCGTACATCATTTTACTTTCGTTTTTAAAAGAATAAAATAGGACAAATCAAAGTAGAAGAGTTGCAAACACTCAAAACCACAAAAAATACTTCTGGAAGCCTGACATGACCGTCCGTGTCACCAGACACGGGCCGTGTTAGGGAGAAAACAGGACAAAGTGAAAATACAGGGTTCTGACGCGGGTGCCCGTGTCATAGGACACGGCCCGTGTCCCTCTTACTGGGAGAAAACTTGACAAAATGGAAGGACATGGTCCTGACATAGGTGCCCGTGTTAGGGGACACTGCCCATGTCAGCACATCTAGGACAAAAAAAGACATGCATAATGTTGTACCGCAAAACTTTCCCTCTAATTTCTCAAAGGATCAACCTGGACCCTCAAGTTTGTTTCCATCCAGTTGCAAATCTGAAATTACAATTTTTTCCAAGAGAATCATTCACAGGGGAAAAATGGTCATTTACACACCAAAGGAGTCAAACTATGACTTTTGAATCAAAAAAATCAAGTTCCAAGAATCATATTTCATTAAGGCATGAAATTGGTTCATCAAAAATCAAAAGTCAGAAGTTACTTTGAAAATCAATTTTCCAAGCATTTAGAAAAAATTTTAAGTGTCTAAAGAATATGACACTTCAGAACTTCTGAGCCAGCCTCTATGCAAGTGCAGTCAGAAGTTGCAAACACGGTTCAGAACGTGACGCTTCAATCAGAACATGCAGAAGCGATGCTCTTCGGTCAGAACATAATGCTTCAGTCAGAACATGATTCTTCAGCGTATAGAGGTTATGTTTAACGCTCTGGTCAGAAGATGCCCCTTCAGCGTTTGGAGGTTACATTTCTAATTTTCTGCAATCAGAACATCACCAAACCCCAAACCTTAACCTGCTGCCCTGCTATGGCACAGTCCTGCAACCAGCTGCCACAACACTTCAAGGTGATGCTGATCCAGTCCACGCCTGCGCTTTTCTTGCACCAAATTAGCCTACAAAAAAACTATGATTTAAAAACAAAGGGGCAATATGCCAAAAATGTTTAAAACTCTTTTTTTTCCCCAAAACCATAGCTAATCCATCTATAAATAATTTTCTCCAACACACGTTCAAAGGGTTGGTTTTTGGAGAGAGAGAATCACCAAAAAGAAAGAAAAAGCCTTGAATCTTTGCAAAATTCCAAGAATCTAAAAAGCTAAAAACACCAAAATACCAAACCTTAGCATTTGATTCTAGCATCAAAACTCCATTGTTCTTTGACTAAAACCATCCCCACAGTTGTTGATTCGTATATTAGAAGCTATCCTAACTTCTGTATTTATACTGCCATACACTTTCCATTCAAAGAGGTAAGAGTATCACCCTGTGGCTGTTCCAGAAGTTGAAAACCTCCATCCTGTTGAGTACGTGAAGAAGTTGCTCAGAACGTCACCAGGGTCAAAGACCAGCTGTTGTACCCCAAAATTTGCCCTCCCATATTCTCCAAGAAATTGCCAAGCCAAGTCACAAAATTCCCCAAGGGTTGCACAGTGCAAGGGCCTCCTAAACAGTCAAAATTAGGGTTTTGAGTCTGATCAAGAAAAGGAAGTGTTCAAAGGCTCAATCAAGTCTCATATGCTTACAAACATGGTCAAGCATCCTCATATCAAGTTTCAAGGCATTCAGCTCAAGATTGCACAGTCAAAACCCTAAATTGCACTACAGTCAACTGTAGGGGCAAAATGGTCATTTGACAGTCAAAAGTTCAAATTTTTGGTCAACATATCATTTTGAAGCCACAAACATCATTTGATCAATGCTTGATCATGATTCTCAAAATTTGGCTCAGAAAATTATCAAGATGCAAAAGTTTCCTTATTTGGACAGCTGAAAAAGTCAACTGAAATTGACCAGGGCATAACTTTCACATGGATTATCAGAAAAATTCCATCCAAAGCTCATTTTGAAGAGAAAGACATTTCCTACAACTCATCTTCATACTTCAAGTCCAAGAAATGCTCTCACAAAAAGTTATCAATTTCAACATTATAGGTCATTTTCAAAAGTCAACAAAAAGGGACTTTAAGTCAAAGACCATAACTTGAGATTGGAAAATCAAAATGACATGGGACCAAAGGCATTGGTTAAAGGACTCAAAGACCTTTCCAAAATGTCCAAGAACATGAGAAAAGCTTAAACATTGAGCAAGTTATGCATTGGAGAAGTTGGGAAAGTTTTGTGAAATGGCAAAAGTCAACTATCCTTGAAACTTCAATTTTTGACAAAAGGGCCCACTTTCTTCCACTTGATTCAGCCTTGTCATGCCACACACGTGTCCCATGATTAATTTCAAGATCAAACATTGATTTTTCTATTTTATTTAATTTTTGATAATTTAATTCATTTTAAATCTTTAAAAATTCAAATAAAATTTAAAAATCAATGGAATAGTGTCATGTGAATTTGAATAGCTTCCATATATCATGTGCCAGCTCCCAAACTCATGCTAGGGTTAGGTTGTACACCAAGTCTTGGTTTTGCTAAAAAAAGGGAAAGTTTGTTAATGGTGAAAAGACCTAAGACTAATTCTCTCATGGGCATGGATCAAGGCCAGCTAATGACCTAATTCCCTTCCCTCATAAGTGCTGAGTCAAAACCTAATGCCAACAGACTAAAAAGATGCGCTAGAGACCAATTTGCAAACTTGGAAAAATTGCCATAAAACTCAAAACTGAAATCATTGGTAGGAGTGGATTCAAAGCTTAATTCCTTTTCCAAAAGCTTCCTTGTGGTTCACTGATCATATTCCAATTCATAACACTCATCAAAAGGCAAGGAATCAGTGTACAGAACTCAGCATATGTCGTGAAAAACTCACAATCGTATTCTTAAATTTAAGCATTTTCATAACATTTTCTGCATGGATTCTTATTCCTCTTGCAATTCTAAAGCTAACTGATACATTTAATTGCGTTTTCCTATGTTATGTACAAAGATGCCATTGTAGCTTTTTAGGGTTTGCAGGTTTTCGATTTGGGGCTTTCATAACAAGGCAAAATTAGAACTCCAGATCAGTGCCATTAGACTCAGTGCTTGAAGACGAAGATGATGGAACCCTCGCGCTCAATTTATGAGCGTTGAGGGTCTAATCGCTATTTTCTTAAAACATCCCTTAAGCCACGCCCAGAAAACCGTTGCTATACGAAGACGAACTCGTGGCCGGCGTTGATTGGAGGATTCGAATTTCGCGCGTTTTAGCCCACTAACGCATTATTTTCTTTTATTATATTTGTTGCTTATTCATTTAACAAAAGGATTGCATAGCTCAGCTGGCAGGCGTTGATAAGCGTTCACATCCAAGACCTGGGTTCGAGTCCCAGGTCTGTACATTTCTCATATTATTTTTCATTAGCCATTCATGTGCAGCGCTTATGATAAGGCACACCATACATCCTTCATCATCAAGTCAGCCACGTTCATTTGGAGATTTAATCCAAGGCCAAAAATCAAAGAGCACGTTACACCCCCAGTCAACATCCACACGCTATGCAAAAAGTCAAACGGACTCATGGTTGTTGGGCCAGCATTCTAAGATCAAGACCTCCATATTGGGGCCTGAACCCCCCCCCCCCCCGGTTTGCTTTCTCTATACTTTTCTTATTTTATTTTTAATTGCTATTATATTTTCTTTTTTTGCTTTAATTGATTGTTTTTTTACCAAATACAAAAAATACCTTAAAAAACTCAGAAAAGGATAAAAAATATAATGATTATGTATTTTTATATTTTCTTGTAAATAAATTAACATGTAATAAATATTAGTTTAATTAGGTTTATCTTAATTCTTTTCATAATAAAACATAAAAAATATAGAATTTAGGCTTAATTTTTATCCTTTTTAATTTTTCCTTTTATCATAATATTATTTATTTATTTATTTTTATAATTAAATTGTACATAAAAATTAGGGTTTCATTTAGTTAAAAATTTCAACATTTTCTTAATAACTAAAATCCAAAAATATAGCATTAGGTTTAATGACTTTTTATTCCTTTTAATTTTCCTTTTTTTTTGCCATAATATTAGTGATTTATTTATTTTCATAATTAAACTTGTAAACTAATTAGGGTTGCATTTAGGTTAAATTTTAATACTTTCATAATAAACTTAAAAATAATTAGAACTAGGTTTAACATTTCATTTTGGTTTTTAATTAATTCTTTTTTTATTAAATCTCAAAAAACACAAAAATACTAAAAAACATTTTCTTTTAATTCTTAATTTTAATTCCTTATTAATAATATTTTGCAAAAGGGTCCAACGCCCTCGTTCGTAATTTATTTTATTCGCACATTTGTTTTATTTCGCTTAATTCATTATGTATCTCTCCCGAAGCATTGTAACTTAAACTTCTCGCACTTTTATTTCTTTTGCTTTATTTACTTTCCGTCAAATCGGGTCCGGTTTAATTTTGGCGATGTGGACCCGCGCCATTTGTAATAGCTTAGATTTACTTTTTCCCGCAAAACTTTTAACTGTTAAACAAAGCATGCAAGAATGAATGGATAAAATAAAATCAAGCGTAGATCACAATGAACATGACAAGACAAATACAAATGAAAACGACACACAATTCGCACACACCACCCCTAGGGTACGCCTCACTGTTGCCTTACCTCGAAAGGTGATCGTCGAGTAGAGGACGTCTTAGTAAGTCCTCATGATCCGGGAACCTGGCATGAGGGTAGCTTCTAAGGTGTCTTCCCATTGCTCTGGTGATCACCATGTCCCTATAAACTCGAATTGACCCGAACACCTCCAACGGTGGTGCTACCTACCTCTCAATGGTGGGATGGCACTACTTTAAAGGACATTTACACAGACGAATTCCTTAGGGTAGGTAGACGACTCATGGATACTTGCTCTCTTCAAAGCAAACTGAAATCTTTTCACACCAACACATTTTCAAAAGCTTTCAAAGCAAATTTTTCAAACACTCTGACATACGAGTCGAACTGAAATTTTTCAAAGAAACTTTTTAAAACCCACAATTGAAAAGCAAGCAAACATTTTTGAAAACACAATGAGCAAGTATCTAAGAGCCCATGGATAACCATGGATAGAAAGGGTGCTAACACCTTCCCTTTCTATAATCTACCTCCCGAACCGAGAGCAATCTCTTTAAAGGAATTTTTTTGTGCTTTTGTCCTTTCCATTTGGAGAAAATAAAAGACGGTGGCGACTCTTGCTTCCGCGACATTTCGCGAACCAGCGTTAAACAGTCAGTTCCAGATCCACCGATCACAGAACTGGCGACTCTGCTGGGGAACCTTTATAAAGTGAGGTGTACCTTAGGGTAGTTCATAACTGTGTTTTCAATTGTATTGACTTGCTTGCTTTATTATTGTGGGACTGTCTTGGGAGTTCTATAGATCCTAACCCGGATCTGGGGGATACCCTTTTAGAAAGTAGCAACAAGGCTGTGAGGGAACTGTGTGGGGTATACCGACATGGTTGAAACAGTCTGCTACGTTGATGTGGCACTTTGGTGTGTACCGGTAACCCTTGAGTTCAGTCAAGGAGAGTACGGGGCCTCCGCGTGGTGTCGTGAAGCATCAACAGACCTTAGGAACCTTAATTGAACTATCTTGGCCTCTTTAGGGTAGTGAGATAACTGACTTTGGTGCAGTCCGAGGTTGGTTGATACTCGATACTACACTCAATTGAGGGTTGCTTTCCTGGAATATTTCGGTCGCCAGTTCAGTGGCTAAATCGAAACGATGAACAATGAAAGCAATCCCGTGATATTGGGAATCTTAGAACCCGGTTACTTCTAATAGGACAGGTTGAGCCCACCAACTTCAAGAGGGTAATACCCAGACCCCATGCTGGCCTAAACTCTAAGGGTTTCTTTTGTGTGACTTGTGTGCCTTCGTACTTGACCACTTGCATGCTTGTTATCTGACACTTGAGTTTCCCTTGCAGGTTTTGTTTATAGTCCCTAACTGGGACTCATAACAAGGTTTACCAAATTTCTTGCAGGTTTTGTTTATAGTCCTTAACTGGGACTCATAACAGGGTTTACTAGATATCTTGCAGGTTTTGTTTATAGTCCTTAATTGGGACTCATAACAAAGTATACTGAATTTCTTGCAGGGTTTGTTTATAGTCCTTAATTGGGACTCATAACATGGTTTACCTACATCACCCCATGCATAGCATGACATCATACCATTGCATACATCCTAACCCATTTCAAGGACCTCAAGGGCTTGTGATGCAGATCATGGTGAGGCAGTTATCCCAGCAAGGGGCAAAGAGGATTTATTTTCCTCTAGCCAAAGTTGTCAGGGGCTATGACCCACTGGATATGGTGAGCCTTTGACCCTTGACGAAGGACTCTCAACAAAATGAAGTTCTTACAATCAAGTTACCGGTTCCAAATGCTAACAAAGTTTCTCTGTTTACCCCGCGAGGTCCTTGAAAACATTACATGCATGTCATACATCTCATTGCATTGCAGGTATCCCTTTGACAGGTTGCTTACCCTTCTCCGCTGTTTATTTCAGCCGATCGTCATGAATCCTGAATCATCAGTCGAGCAGACTATCAAGGATCTCCAGGCTCAGAACGCCCAGTTCCAAGAGCTGATCATGAATTTGACCCAGGGGCAACAAGATCTGAAGGCTCTGCTCTTGAAGAAGGACAAGAAGAAGAAGAGGACTGTCTTGTTCAGCCCTAGGCGCAGATCTGGGAATACACCGAAGACTGAAACTGAGAGGACTACCCCATCTGTGAGGGAAAGCAGTCACCATGAGAGAGAGGTGCCTAGTCCAGTGGTCTCCGACAACGAGACAGATTTCGACGACGAACAGTACCCTCCGGCTGAGGACAAGTACAAACAGTTGGAGGATAGGCTGAATGCTATGGAGATCCAACAGGTACCTGGGCTGGATCTTGGAGATTTGGGTTTGTCAACTGGTGTGGTTATTCCTCGGAAGTTCAAAGCACCATCCTTTACTAAGTATGACGGGGCGTCTTGCCCCAAGCTGCATCTAAGGTCCTATGTTCGGAAGATTCAACCATATACGGTGGACAAGAATTTATGGATCCACTTCTTCCAAGAGAGTCTTTCAGGGACTCATCTCGAATGGTTCTATCAGCTAGATGGGACCAAAGTTCGTAACTGGGAGGAGTTGGCTACTGCTTTCTACAAGCAGTATCAATATAATGCCGACCTTGCCCCTACGCGTACCCAACTCCAGGGTATGTCGTTAGGATCAAGTGAAGGTTTTAAAGAATATGCGCAGAAATGGAGGGATCTTGCTGGAAGAGTACAACCACCTCTGACTGATCGGGAACTTGTCGATATGTTCTTGGGGACCCTGTCTGGTCCATTCTACAACCACCTAATTGGGAATTCGTCTGCTGGATTCACAGATCTTATCTTGACTGGAGAGCGAATAGAAGCTGGTATCCGGTCTGGGAAGATTCAAGAGGCTGCACCTTCTGATAAAAAGCCTCATCAGGGAAAGAAAGAATCCAATGCTGTGCACGGTAAAAAGAGCCGTCATGAGGTAGGGGCAATCCAGATCTCCAATCCCGGACCTGCTCAACAAGGCCAGGGGCAACAGCGAAAGGAGAAACGGCAGTATACCAAACTCAACATGTCGCTGGATCAAG
The DNA here is from genome assembly GCA_948472305.1 of Vicia faba. Lineage (NCBI taxonomy): Eukaryota > Viridiplantae > Streptophyta > Magnoliopsida > Fabales > Fabaceae > Vicia > Vicia faba. The sequence continues at coordinate 223,888,510 of OX451735.1, forward strand.
CACTGCAACAAATGTTGAAGGCAGGGCTGATCACCTTAAGGGCTCCTCTCCGGAATCCGAACACTTCTGCTCCCAACTATCATCCCAATGATAGGTGCGCGTATCATTCCGATAGCCCGGGGCATACTACGGACAACTGCTGGCCTCTCAAAAACAAAATTCAAGACATGATCGACGCCGGGGAGATTCAGTTTGAAGTGCCTGAGACTCCGAACATAATCACTGCTTCGTTACCCAATCGTTGAAGCCTTTTGTTTATTTGAATTTTTGAGTTGTATTTTTCTTTGCTTATACAAACAATTAATGTCATAGCAAACTCTTTTATTCTATTAATGCATCGCATATGTCTGTTTTGGGAGTTAATACAATTGTTTTCATTATATTCAAAATTCTTTTCATATTTTTTCTGATGATCAACTCTTGGTTAATAATTCTGAGCCTCTTGAGGGAGGATGACGAAAACGATACCATAATCTACAGTATGCTTTTGAACAGACCCCGCTGATGAGGTACAGGCATTGTTTCAATTCCCAAACACTGGAGTAATAAGGATGATAATCCCTCGCCAACCCCTCTGAGCCAAAGAAGTAGGAGTTTTTCTTTTCGAAATTTAAAACCCTTAATCATAACCCGGGGCAGGGTAGTCTTCTCAGTGGATCCAAGTGCACAATGAATGGCACTAAATGAGTTTTTCCAAAAAAACAAAAGACAATGATGGCTCCGAACAATCATAAGGACAGGCAGTCATTATCAAAAAAATCATAAATGAAAAGCCCATTAAGTCAAAGCCAACGAAGAAAACTTACAAAACTGGGGCATCCCGCTGACTGTAATTCCAAAAAAAGAAACAGCTCAGGCAAAAAATAGGGATAACAAAATCAAAAAGAAAGAGGTCCCACAAACCCTCGACAAAAAATGATGACTGCCTATTCAGAATAAATCATCAATATCCGAACCATCACTGGAAAATCAGAACAAAGACTCGAACAAGGTCTAACATATGATCAACTGAGTTTAGGTTTGGAGAACATCACGAAGAGCGGGTGGGTACAAATAAAATTTGAGCCTTTATCCTTTGTTTCTTAAACCGTGAACCAAGCCACGTTATAACCCTTAAAAGTCCTAGCTGAAGCATGGGTTAGTCCGAAAGCATACTGTCGCGAAAGGTATCCTGACTCCTGAAGGCCTACGGTAAATACGGAGTTGACATCACATTTTACAAACATTCATTTGTTTTATGAAAAAGAAGAATGCGTTTTCAAAATCTTCAAGACAGACATGAGCTTTGCATTTTAACATAACTTTGTTTGCATATGGCTTTTTGTTTGAGCAGCAGGGAAATTCGCACGAGGAATGCCTAATGAACAGAAGTACTTCCAATCCAGGGGCAGACATGATCATGGTCCATTACCTGGGGCAGTCCAATCAAGATTCGGAGAATCTCGCAAAAGGCCAAAAAGCCTGGGGCAAATCTCTGCCTGAGTCACTTGGGGCACTCCAGCAACGAATCTCGCACGATCAGACATCTTCTGGTAACATGGCAACATAAACAGCCAGGGACAACTCCCTGCATTCTAAGAGCGTGGACATAGTCGAAAAATACTACGCAAAATCAAAGACCCGCTAGGTTGACACACCTAGGCAAAAATAAGGGCTTCCCGGCGAACCAAAAGGGTTCGGGCAAAATGAAGGGATGAAATGAAAGAATCTGTACACCCGGCAAGTCGAAAACCTGAAAAGGCGGCTTGAGCAAAAATGGGTATCCCGGTGGACTGAAAACCCGAAAGGGCGGTCCAGGCAAAAGTTAGGGATTAAAGCGTATGACTATGTCCTGCCATCTGTCTACCAGAAGAAGGTTTGTCCGTCAACAACTATCAGCGTCCCACAGGTACTTCCCCTATAGAAACAGGGGCAATAAAGAGTGTCTAAGCAATCTGATTGTTCCGTCCTCCAGGGTATCAAGGTAGGTTCCGTTGAAGAACATAACCAATACAGTTCAATACTTCCCCAGGAGAGTCCAATCCAGTTCCCCCGGAAAATTGGAATTCATATCCCCAAGCAGTAAGCTTATCCCCAGTAAATTCTGGAAGCTTATCCCCTCGCAGAACATGAACGCGTCGTCCGGCTTGATTTAAAGAGTTATTTCCTTAACAGGATATAACTGGGTTATCCTCAGCCAAAAACCACAGAAAGAGCGTCGTCGACAAAATCTTCCTATCCCCAGCGAAGTCTATTCAACACTTCCAACAACAAGGATATCCTCAGCAGGTTATTATTAACACTCAGCAAGGCATCCCTCTTCCCACAGAGTATTGCTTCTCAGCATGGTCGCTAGAGTATCTTTTCTCCCCGCAGAACCTTCCATTTGCCAAGTTCATTCCCCAACGGAGTTATCTTCTCCTACCGGTATTCTTGCAACTATCATCCCCAGCGGAAGCAAAAGCTATTCTTCAACATCAGCCCAGGATACGACTTCCCGGCACCCGTCAAGGATTTATTTTCTTAGACAAAAAAATACATTCATAAACAATCACATCTTCATACATTATAGCATGCATATGCATCATACTACACGAATCTCATTAATTTTGAAGACATACAGTTCATGCACCATGATTTTGCATACAATTATGTTTTGCCTTTTCAGGAAAAAGATCAATACAAAAATGACTACTATCAAACTATCGCAATTCTGTCTAGATATAGTTTCGGATGTAAACCAGACATGGTGACGTTCTGATGCTGCTTCCAGATATCCTTCTAGATATAGTTTCGGATGTAAACCAGACATGGTGACGTTCTGATGCTGCTTCCAGATATCCTTCTAGATATAGTTTCGGATATGATCCAGAGATGGTGACGTTCTGATACTGCTTCCAGATATCCTTCTAGATATAGTTTCAGATATGATCCAGATATGGTGACGTTCTGATGCTGCTTCCAGATTTCCTTCTAGATATAGTTTCAGATGTAAACCAGATATGGTGACGTTCTGATGCTGCTTCCAGATTTCCTTCTAGATATAGTTTCAGATATGATCCAGATATGGTGACGTTCTGATGCTGCTTCCAGATTTCCTTCTAGATATAGTTTCGGATATGATCCAGAGATGGTGACGTTCTGATGCTGCTTCCAGATTTCCTTCTAGATATAGTTTCGGATATGATCCAGAGATGGTGACGTTCTGATGCTGCTTCCAGATTTCCTTCTAGATATAGTTTCGGATGTAAACCAGACATGGTGACGTTCTGATGCTGCTTCCAGATATCCTTCTAGATATAGTTTCGGATATGATCCAGAGATGGTGACGTTCTGATACTGCTTCCAGATATCCTTCTAGATATAGTTTCAGATATGATCCAGATATGGTGACGTTCTGATGCTGCTTCCAGATTTCCTTCTAGATATAGTTTCAGATGTAAACCAGATATGGTGACGTTCTGATATTGCTTCCAGATTTCCTTCCAGATATAGTCCAGATGTAAACCAGATATGGCGACGTTCTGACACTTATTCCAGTTGAAGATATTCCAAGACCTTCTCTGGTTCAGTCAGATCGACCCTAAGATCTCCCTGATGCTTATCCAGTTGAAGATATTTCAAGACCTAGACCGGTTCAGTTAAATCGACCCTAAGATTTTCCTGATGCTTATCCAGTCAAAGGCCTTCTCTGGTTCAGTCAGATCGACCCTAAGATCTCCCTGATGCTTATCCAGTTGAAGACATTCCAAGACCTTGTCCGGTTCAGTTAAATCGACCCTAAGATTTTCCTGATGCTTATCCAGTCAAAGGCCTTCTCTGGTTCAGTCAGATCGACCCTAAGATCTCCCTGATGCTTATCCAGTTGAAGATATTTCAAGACCTTGTCCGGTTCAGTTAAATCGACCCTAAGATTTTCCTGATGCTTATCTAGTCAAAGGCCTTCTCTGGTTCAGTCAGATCGACCCTAAGATCTCCCTGATGCTTATCCAGTTGAAGATATTTCAAGACCTTGTCCGGTTCAGTTAAATCGGCCCTAAGATTTTCCTGATGCTTATCCAGTCAAAGGCCTTCTCTTGGTTCAGTCAGATCGACCCTAAGATCTCCCTGATGCTTATCCAGCTGAAGATGTTTCAAGACCTTGTCCGGTTCAGTTAAATCGACCCTAAGATTTTCCTGATGCTTATCCAGTCAAAGGCCTTCTCTGGTTCAGTCAGATCGACCCTAAGATCTCCCTGATTCTTGTCCCAGTAGAAGACACCCAAGATTTTTCTCAACGAGCGTTGTTGAAGTTAAAGTCGCCCAAGGTTCTCTTACCATTTCATGCTAGGACAGTAACCATCCCTGGTTCATTCATCACCGTTTGAAGCTCCAGACTCAGCTCCTGTAACCAGTCAGGACACATCTATACCAAGCATCTAAAAAAATCAGCTCCTGCAACATGTCAGGTACTCATTTTCTGTTTTGCAGGTATACAGGTTCTCGCCAAGGAATCTCTTACGCAACCAAATATCCAGATGGCATCTATAAGCCCATTCCACCATCACTGCCACTATGTGAGCGCAAATTTCTGGGCACTCTAGTGTCCAATCATCTTCTACCCTCGGATTACGAAAGGCACGTCAGCCAATCTGCATCCTCAGGTCTAAGAAGATTGAACAGGGGCAACTGTTGTACCCCAAAATTTGCCCTCCCATATTCTCCAAGAAATTGCCAAGCCAAGTCACAAAATTCCCCAAGGGTTGCACAGTGCAAGGGCCTCCTAAACAGTCAAAATTAGGGTTTTGAGTCTGATCAAGAAAAGGAAGTGTTCAAAGGCTCAATCAAGTCTCATATGCTTACAAACATGGTCAAGCATCCTCATATCAAGTTTCAAGGCATTCAGCTCAAGATTGCACAGTCAAAACCCTAAATTGCACTACAGTCAACTGTAGGGGCAAAATGGTCATTTGACAGTCAAAAGTTCAAATTTTTGGTCAACATATCATTTTGAAGCCACAAATATCATTTGATCAATGCTTGATCATGATTCTCAAAATTTGGCTCAGAAAATTATCAAGATGCAAAAGTTTCCTTATTTGGACAGCTGAAAAAGTCAACTGAAATTGACCAGGGCATAACTTTCACATGGATTATCAGAAAAATTCCATCCAAAGCTCATTTTGAAGAGAAAGACATTTCCTACAACTCATCTTCATACTTCAAGTCCAAGAAATGCTCTCACAAAAAGTTATCAATTTCAACATTATAGGTCATTTTCAAAAGTCAACAAAAAGGGACTTTAAGTCAAAGACCATAACTTGAGATTGGAAAATCAAAATGACATGGGACCAAAGGAATTGGTTAAAGGACTCAAAGACCTTTCCAAAATGTCCAAGAACATGAGAAAAGCTTAAACATTGAGCAAGTTATGCATTGGAGAAGTTGGGAAATTTTTGTGAAATGGCAAAAGTCAACTATCCTTGAAACTTCAATTTTTGACAAAAGGGCCCACTTTCTTCCACTTGATTCAGCCTTGTCATGCCACACACGTGTCCCATGATTAATTTCAAGATCAAACATTGATTTTTCTATTTTATTTAATTTTTGATAATTTAATTCATTTTAAATCTTTAAAAATTCAAATAAAATTTAAAAATCAATGGAATAGTGTCATGTGAATTTGAATAGCTTCCATATATCATGTGCCAGCTCCCAAACTCATGCTAGGGTTAGGTTGTACACCAAGTCTTGGTTTTGCTAAAAAAAGGGAAAGTTTGTTAATGGTGAAAAGACCTAAGACTAATTCTCTCATGGGCATGGATCAAGGCCAGCTAATGACCTAATTCCCTTCCCTCATAAGTGCTGAGTCAAAACCTAATGCCAACAGACTAAAAAGATGCGCTAGAGACCAATTTGCAAACTTGGAAAAATTGCCATAAAACTCAAAACTGAAATCATTGGTAGGAGTGGATTCAAAGCTTAATTCCTTTTCCAAAAGCTTCCTTGTGGTTCACTGATCATATTCCAATTCATAACACTCATCAAAAGGCAAGGAATCAGTGTACAGAACTCAGCATATGTCGTGAAAAACTCACAATCGTATTCTTAAATTTAAGCATTTTCATAACATTTTCTGCATGGATTCTTATTCCTCTTGCAATTCTAAAGCTAACTGATACATTTAATTGCGTTTTCCTATGTTATGTACAAAGATGCCATTGTAGCTTTTTAGGGTTTGCAGGTTTTCGATTTGGGGCTTTCATAACAAGGCAAAATTAGAACTCCAGATCAGTGCCATTAGACTCAGTGCTTGAAGACGAAGATGATGGAACCCTCGCGCTCAATTTATGAGCGTTGAGGGTCTAATCGCTATTTTCTTAAAACATCCCTTAAGCCACGCCCAGAAAACCGTTGCCATACGAAGACGAACTCGTGGCCGGCGTTGATTGGAGGATTCGAATTTCGCGCGTTTTAGCCCACTAATGCATTATTTTCTTTTATTATATTTGTTGCTTATTCATTTAACAAAAGGATTGCATAGCTCAGCTGGCAGGCGTTGATAAGCGTTCACATCCAAGACCTGGGTTCGAGTCCCAGGTCTGTACATTTCTCATATTATTTTTCATTAGCCATTCATGTGCAGCGCTTATGATAAGGCACACCATACATCCTTCATCATCAAGTCAGCCACGTTCATTTGGAGATTTAATCCAAGGCCAAAAATCAAAGAGCACGTTACACCCCCAGTCAACATCCACACGCTATGCAAAAAGTCAAACGGACTCATGGTTGTTGGGCCAGCATTCTAAGATCAAGACCTCCATATTGGGGCCTGAACCCCCCCCCCCCCGGTTTGCTTTCTCTATACTTTTCTTATTTTATTTTTAATTGCTATTATATTTTCTTTTTTTGCTTTAATTGATTGTTTTTTTACCAAATACAAAAAATACCTTAAAAAACTCAGAAAAGGATAAGAAAAGGATAAAAAATATAATGATTATTTATTTAGATGTTTTCTTGTAAATAAATTAACATGTAATAAATATTAATTTAATTAGGTTTATCTTAATTCTTTTCATAATAAAACATAAAAAATATAGAATTTAGGCTTAATTTTTATCCTTTTTAATTTTTCCTTTTATCATAATATTATTTATTTATTTATTTTTATAATTAAATTGTACATAAAAATTAGGGTTTCATTTAGTTAAAAATTTCAACATTTTCTTAATAACTAAAATCCAAAAATATAGCATTAGGTTTAATGACTTTTTATTCCTTTTAATTTTCCTTTTTTTTTGCCATAATATTAGTGATTTATTTATTTTCATAATTAAACTTGTAAACTAATTAGGGTTGCATTTAGGTTAAATTTTAATACTTTCATAATAAACTTAAAAATAATTAGAACTAGGTTTAACATTTCATTTTGGTTTTTAATTAATTCTTTTTTTATTAAATCTCAAAAAACACAAAAATACTAAAAAACATTTTCTTTTAATTCTTAATTTTAATTCCTTATTAATAATATTTTGCAAAAGGGTCCAACGCCCTCGTTCGTAATTTATTTTATTCGCACATTTGTTTTATTTCGCTTAATTCATTATGTATCTCTCCCGAAGCATTGTAACTTAAACTTCTCGCACTTTTATTTCTTTTGCTTTATTTACTTTCCGTCAAATCGGGTCCGGTTTAATTTTGGCGATGTGGACCCGCGCCATTTGTAATAGCTTAGATTTACTTTTTCCCGCAAAACTTTTAACTGTTAAACAAAGCATGCAAGAATGAATGGATAAAATAAAATCAAGCGTAGATCACAATGAACATGACAAGACAAATACAAATGAAAACGACACACAATTCGCACACACCACCCCTAGGGTACGCCTCACTGTTGCCTTACCTCGAAAGGTGATCGTCGAGTAGAGGACGTCTTAGTAAGTCCTCATGATCCGGGAACCTGGCATGAGGGTAGCTTCTAAGGTGTCTTCCCATTGCTCTGGTGATCACCATGTCCCTATAAACTCGAATTGACCCGAACACCTCCAACGGTGGTGCTACCTACCTCTCAATGGTGGGATGGCACTACTTTAAAGGACATTTACACAGACGAATTCCTTAGGGTAGGTAGACGACTCATGGATACTTGCTCTCTTCAAAGCAAACTGAAATCTTTTCACACCAACACATTTTCAAAAGCTTTCAAAGCAAATTTTTCAAACACTCTGACATACGAGTCGAACTGAAATTTTTCAAAGAAACTTTTTAAAACCCACAATTGAAAAGCAAGCAAACATTTTTGAAAACACAATGAGCAAGTATCTAAGAGCCCATGGATAACCATGGATAGAAAGGGTGCTAACACCTTCCCTTTCTATAATCTACCTCCCGAACCGAGAGCAATCTCTTTAAAGGAATTTTTCTGTGCTTTTGTCCTTTCCATTTGGAGAAAATAAAAGACGGTGGCGACTCTTGCTTCCGCGACATTTCGCGAACCAGCGTTAAACAGTCAGTTCCAGATCCACCGATCACACCAGCCTCCAGTTTAAAGAATCTTTTCCAGCGGCAAGGTAAGCTTCTACTGACTCTTATCACGTTGCTTAAGCACTATCAGATTTTTATGTTCAAAAAACACAATGTAGATATCATGTTTCTGACGTTACACATATTCTGAGGCTTCACGTATATGCCTGCCTAAGTATGGAATAAAATAGTTCAGAACTTCTGGAAGAAATTAGAACTCAGAATTAGGATTAGTATTCATATTTTCCTCTGATTTATAGTTCTGGTATTTCTTATTTCTGAAACACTATGACACCTGCCATAACTGTCATATGCATATCTTCTATTTTGTGAAGAAATGACTAAGTTGCAGATGTTCTGACTAGCATGGAAAGAGAGACCATGTTCTTCCAGTGGAATCAGAACTTCTGAAATCCACTTTGTTGCTGGTGGTATCAGAAATTATAAAACCTCCTTTGTTACCGATGGTATCAGAACTTCTGAAGGCTGGCGTGCTCCCAATGGACTCAGAACTTCTGACTCTACTTTTGTTTTTTTTAACTACCAGGAATTTTGTTTTGCAGTGCGCCAGGATCAGAATTTCTAACCTCCCTTAATCAGCAACACACTGATTCTGTTTTTACTTTTTCTCACTATTTTTGCTATCACTTTCTATTTCATTAATCAGCAAACACCAAAAACATTTTTTTCATGCTTCATTTTATTTCTTCAAACAAAAGACCAAAAATATTTTCTTAAACAAACTTATTTCTTTTCTTAAATAAATAACCAATTTCGTTTCTTGCACATTCTAATCCATTTAGATATGGTTGTAATAATAATTTAGGATTTAATTTTACTTGCAACCCTCATTCATAAATATGTACCCCCATCCCCCTAAAGCGATGTAATAGCTTAGATTTTATTTTTTCGCATTTTATTTACTTTTCATATATTGCTAGTAAATAGGATGTATGGCAAGACATGAAAATAACAAAATAGACAACCTTAATCAAGATTAAAATGCATGCAATCAAACACACTCTTCATGAATGCACCCTTAGGGTAATCCCATTTCATTGCCTATCGGAAAAACAGTCATGTCCCTCAAATATGAGACACTTTAGCAATGACCCTTCGATAAAAAAGATCGTAGTCCCTCGATGACCCTCGATGTTGCCTTTGATAAAACGATCTCGTCCCTTACAAAAATTTCTAAAATGTCTCATAAGTTGATTTCGATGACTGTAAAATCTACCCGCGCCCGTCCCTTCACATCCAACGATGGGGCTTCTTATCAAATTAATGGTAAGAAAGCAACATTAAAAGGAGGAAGAAAAGAACAATTGAAAACCTTTCAAGTAGATAGATTCGCTCCTAGTTACTCATTTGCTCACGACAAAAACATTTTGTACACCTACACTTTCATCTCAAAACATTTTCAAAAAGACAAAATATTTTGTATACGTTCTTATAGAGACAAGAACCATTGCAAAACATATTTTTCAAAACCACTTTTGAAAACACGTTCCACAAACACATCTTTGAACCACTTTTCGAAACAAAATTTTGTACGCGTTCTTATAGAAACGAGAACCATTACAAAGAGATTTTCTATAATACTTTTAAAGCCCACACCACAAGCAGACTATCAAATAAAAGCAAGTGATCTAAACGAGTAACTAAGAGCCCATGGAAAACCATGGATGAAAAGGGTGCTAATACCTTCCCTTTTCATAATCTACCCCCCGAACCCGAGAAATAATCTCGAAAGGTCTTTCCTGTGCTTTTTTACCTTTCCTTTTGGATAAAAGAAAATTTGATGGTGACTCTTGTTATTCACACAAATGCGATCGAAACGCAAAACAAAAAGTCAGTTCTCCCACCGTATCACAGAATTGGCGACTCTGTTAGGGAAATAATAAAAATGGAAAGTGGGGTTACCTTAGGGGCAGATCACCTTTACTCACTTTCATTATTTGATTTGTGTGCTTTACATTTAATTCCTTGTATTGGGCTTGCTTTGATCCTCCACCCGGATCTGGGACACCTTTTTAGGTAAATAGCAATAGATTGTGGAGATTGTACGGCGTAGACCGATATGGTTGAAACAATGGCTATGTTAGTGTGACGCATTTGTGGGTACTGGTATCCCTCGTGGTGAATCGAGGAGAATACGGGGCCGCTGAGTGGCGTTGTGAAGCACTAATTGACCTTAGAACCCTAATTGAACAAACTTAGCCATTAGGATGTAGTGAGGTAGCCGATTTTGGTGTAGAGCTGAAAATTGGTTGATACTCGATACTACACTCATTGAGGCTAGACTTTTGGGATATCTCATCCGCAAGAAAAGATTGTTATGCTGAGATAATGCCTAAGAGAAAGGTCGGTGATATTGAGATCCTTTAGAACCCGATCATTATTTCTAGGACAGGTTGAGCCAACTAGACTTCAAGAGGTTACTTACCTACAAAACTCATGCAAGCCTAAAACATAGGGACTTGTTTGTTGTGTGTGTATATTTGCTTGTACATAAACATCATAAACATCATATACATGATCACTAACCATTTCAAGGATTTAGAAATTTATCTTCGTTTTTGTTTTGTAGGACATGAATTCTCTCCGAAGAAACACCATCTGAATCAGCTTTGTAAAGGCACATCCTCAACTTCAAGAGCTAGCCTCAAGAGTGCCCGGGGATTCTCCTTTTACCAAGAAATATGGTCGACTCCTCAGTTTGGCTACATCCAACTTCCAAGAAGAGATGATGTATGTACTATTCCAATTCTTTGATCCCGTACATCATTGTTTCACTTTCCCGGACTATCAGTTGGTACCTACACTGGAAGAGTTCTCTCTACTCTTAGGGATGCCTGTGCTTAATCAGATACCGTTTACCGGTCTAGAAGGGATTCCAAAACCTGAAGTCATCGCCGAAGCTTTACATGTGAAGAAGGCCGACGTCATAGCCAATTGGGAAACAAGAAGTGGGGTTAAAGGCTTTCTAGCTAAGTTTCTATTGGAAAAAGCTCGTTCATTCTGGGATGACATGGATTTCCAAGCTTTCGAAGACGTACTAGCTCTCCTCGTCTATGGTTTGGTTCTGTTTCCAAATTCGGACCAATTTATAGACGTTAATGCCATCAAAGTCTTTCTCTCTCGCAATCCTATACCTACCTTACTAGGAGACATCTTGCATTGCCTTCATACCCGCACCATGAAGAAAAGAGGTACCTTTTTGTGTTGTATCCCCCTACTCGCCAAGTGGTTCACTTCACACCTGCCTCAGTCAGCATTGAAGAACGAGCAAAGACTGACTTGGTCTCAAAGGATGGTGTCTCTCACCCACTCTGATATCCGTTGGTGCTCGAAATCCTTGGAAGATATCTCTATCATTGACCATTGTGGGAGTTCCCTAATGTACCTCTGCTTGGTATTAGGGGAGGTATCACCTACAACCCATGCTTAGCTCTTCGGCAGTTTTGGTATGCCCGAAGGGACGACCCTCATGAGATGCTCATCCAAGGTATGGTGTTCGACTACGACAAAGAAGACCAAGGTTACCGCCAGAGGTTTACACGTGCTTGGGGAATGGTGAACAAGGTGGACAGTAGGACTTTGGGACATAAAAACTCTATCCCTCTCGAGCCTTACCTTAGGTGGATATGGGCTCGTGCCCAGAGTCTCTTGATGCCTTACCCTTCCATCCTTCCTGTCATCATTGATCCTGTTATTGAAGGAGACGTCCCATATACCGTTCTTCATCCTGACAGGCCTACCTCTCTCGAAGACCTGCAGAAAGCTTGGGTTCAGTTGAAGGAAGAGCGAGACATCTTTGAAGCGCAGTATTACGCCAGTGAGAAGAAGGTTCTGGAGCTCACCAAACTGCTTCATGAATAGAAAAACCTGAATACCTACATTACTCCAAAGAGGATGTGTTCGGTCTTTTTGTCTTAGGAGTTTTTGCTGTATTTTGTTTCTTTCTTTGTAAGCCCAAGGAGGCATGATGTATTCAAACTTGGTTTTATTTAATATGACGTGTGTTCCTTTTTTGGTTTGGACAAGTTTAAATCTCTAAATTTCCTTGAAATCATTTGCATATTGCATCTTCATTCATCATAACATCATACAGGTTTCTCACAACAGGTCGTCTTATCCTTCTACTGTTTATTTCAGTGAGATGGATGTTGAACAGACTATGAAAGATCTTCAGGCGCAGAATGCTCAGTTTCAACAAATTCTCATGGCTCTGACAAAAGGACAAGAGGAGTTGAAGACTCTGTTGGCCAAAGAGAAGAAGAAGAAAACGAAGAAACCAACTGGTGTTGTAATCATGGGAAGAAGTTTTAAAGGACAAACCAGTCGAACTTTAGACTTTGCAACATCGTCAGGCGAAGGAGATAATCAAACCCAAGAAGTTAACAATGACCCAGCATCCGAAGGAGAGGAAGACCGTGATTACTCTGAGGAACAGTATCCTCCTGCTGATGATAAATACAAACAGCTAGAGGATCGTTTGAATGCTATTGAGATTCAGAGAGTACCCGGTTTGGACTTTGAAGAATTAGGACTCATCTTGGGGGTTGTCATCCCACAAAAATTCAAGGTCCCCACTTTCGCCAAGTACGATGGTGTCTCTTGCCCGAAGCTACATCTAAGGTCATATGTCAGAAAGATTCAACCCCACACAGCTGACAAGAATCTGTGGGTGCATTTCTTCCAGGAGAGTTTATCTGGGACGCAGTTGGATTGGTTCTATCAATTGGAAAGGACTAATGTTCGCAATTGGGAAGAGTTGGCTGCCGCTTTCTACAAACAATATCAGTACAATGCTGATTTGGCTCCGACTAGGACGCAGTTACAAAGCATGTCTATGGGAACATGTGAAGGTTTTAAAACCTATGCTCAAAAATGGAGGGATCTCGCAGGAAGAGTTCAGCCCCCTCTATCCGACAGAGAATTAGTGGATATGTTCCTAGGCACCTTGTCAAGACCTTATTTCAATCACTTGATTGGGAGTTCCCTAGCTGGGTTTACTGAATTAATTATGACTGGTGAGCGGGTTGAGGCCGGTATAAAAAGCGGCAAAATTCAAAGAGATGCATCCTCGAGTATGGTGAAGAAGCCCTTTGTTGGAAAGAAGGAGGCCAGTGCTGCATATGATAATAGAAATCAAAACAAAACTGACTGTCGCCCGGTGGTAGGGGCTGTCATGATTTCTAACCCTGCGCCAAATCAGCAGCGAAATTATCAGCGCAAACCAGAAGCGCCCATGAGACGGTTTACCCGGGTCAACATGACCATGTCTCAGATTTTGCCACACCTTAGAAAGACCAATCTAGCAACTTTAAAGGAAGCCCCCAAGAATTCCAATACTGCTTCTCCTTGCTACAACCCGAACGCCCAATGTGCCTATCATTCTGAAAGCTCGGGGCACGATACAAATGACTGTTGGGCCTTAAAGAATAAGTTTAAAGACCTTATCGATGCGAAAGAGATTGAATTTGATCCCCCAAAGACGCCTAATGTAATAACGGCACCAATGCCTAGACATGGCCAAGGTATCAACGCCATTGACGATGATCATTTTGTTTCCTCCATGAATGATTTAATTACTCCTCTGTTGACCATTAAACAGAATTTATTGCGAGCCTTCCTGCTCCCAGGCTGCGATGAAGATTGTCACTTATGCAAGTCTCTACCGGACAACTGTTTGTTACTAAAGATAGGCGTCCAACGCCTGATGACTAGCAAATAAATATTATTTGAAAAGATACCTCTTATCAGAAGTTCTTATCAAGATGTTTCGATAATCACCATTTCTGACAATCCTCCCAGGGTCTCCACTAAAAGACCCGTCAGGATTACATCTGTTCCAAGATCTTCACCTTTAATCATCACTATGCCAAGACCAATATCATACTCCTCAGATAAAGTTGTTCCCTGGAGTTATGAGGCTGACGTTTATTACTATGGCGTCAAGCAAGATCAGTTGGCTGTCAAAGATGAAGTTGCAAGAGATACTGATCCCGATATCGGTAACTGTGATACGGTGGGAGAACTGACTTGGGTTTTGCGTTTGTGTTTGCAAATTTTTGATTTAGCAAGAGTCGCCACCGACTTTTTATTTTATCCTAAGGAAAGGTCAAAAAGCACAGGAAAGACCTTTGAGATGTTTTCTTGGGTTCGGGGAGTAGATTATAGAAAGGGAAGGTATTATCACCCTTTCTATCCATGGTTATCCATGGGCTCTTAGTTACTTGCTTAGATCACTTGCCTTTGCTTTTCAATTGTTTGAAATGGTGCTTTGTGTGTGTGGTTTTGAAAATGTTTTGAAAAAGATGCCTTGTCTAGGCAACCTTTGTAATGATTCTTGTTTGAATATATACAAAGGTGTGTGTCTTTTTGAAAAGATAATTCAATGTTTTTGAAAGTTGTTTTGAAATTGTTTTTGAAATTGGTGTTGTGAAGTGTGTTTGAAAAATGGCAAGGATGTTTTGCAAGATTTTTGATCAAGTAACTAAGAGTTGTCTACCTTATTTTACTAAAAGATTTTCTTGTTTTTTAACCCTTTTAACAGTGTTATCTCACCATTGTGTTTGATGAACAACCTTGCGTTAGGATGTTAAACGGGACAGGCGCGGGTCATCGTATAGACCATGATTAGCAATTTTGCAAAGTATCTTAGAATTTTTTGAGGGACTAAGATCATTTTATTTTAGGCAACCTTTGTATAGCATCATCGAGGGACTATGATCTTTTGATTTTGTTTGTTTTACCAAGATACTTTGCATGCGTAACATGGCCATTTTAAATTTAGGCAACCGAGTGGAGATACGTTAAGGGGTGTTTGTGTGCAAGTGTGTTTTATTGCATTCAAGAGTTTATCTTTGAATTAGGATTTTCTATTTCATTGATTTTATCTTGTCATACACATCCTAATTACTAGCATTTATATTTGAAAGCAATAAAAAGCGGAAATGTAAAATTCTACGCTATTACAGCAATTAGGGGGTGGGGATACATATTTGTACATGTGGTGGTTCAACGAGAAAAAATAGATAAGAAAAGAAAATAACAAAGGCAAGATAGAGAGAAAGAGAGAGAGCCAGCGCGCTGCTGAAAGGAAGTCAGAAGTTCTGACTCATGCCTGCTGCCAGATTATCAACCTTTTGGTGAAACTGTATGAGTCAGAACTTCTGACTCTAGCACCTGCAAAACAGAAACCTGTTAGTGGGAAAGTCAAAAGTTCTGACCCCCATGCGCTGTAAGACAAAAGTTTGTTAGTGGGGAAATCATAAGTTCTGACCCTGCTAGAAATACAATAATTTTCAGAAGTTCTAATATTATTGACAGCAAAACAGGCTTCAGATGTGCTAACGTCAAAGTCAGCACTTGGCTTCTCCCTGTGCTAGTCAGAACATCTGCAGTTTTGTTATTTTTCCACAAAACAGAAAACATGTTTGGGACAACTTTAGCAAATGTCAAAGTGTTTCAGGAGACAGAACCAACAAGGTCACAGGCAGGTTCTACACTGATTCACTTCCTACTTAAACATTCTGAGGTATGAAAATCCTCAGAACGCAAACAGCAGCAACATGATATTTACATTATGTTTATTGAGCATGCAAAGTTAATGATGCTTAGCAGCGTGATGAAGGTCAGCAGGTGCTTACCAGGCTGTTGGAAAAGTCTGTGAGTGAGAGCTAGCTTTTAGCTCTGATGGTGTTCTGGACAGGTTCTTTTTTGAAGGGATGGATGGAGAGTATATATGGTAAGAAACTGTAAGGGCGTCTTTCTTTAATCAAAAAGCAAATTGGGTACAAATGAGGTTTTGAGGCAGGAGATTCAAAGTCGTGTTTGAGGCTCTTGAAACACTAAGATTTTTGACAGAGTTTCAAAGTATTTTCTTGCTAAAAATTTCGGTTTCTCTTCTAGCAATTTTTTTTATGGTTTTGGACCGCCCCTTTTTAGTGGTAAATGGTGCTCTATTTATAGGCAAAGCTTTTGTGGATTTTTGAATGTTAAAGGCGCCAATATTATGTAGTAGAGGTTAACTTGTTTTTTTTTTGAAAGAAGTTCATGAAAAGTTGTGATAATGGACAGCCTTTCAGCCTAGGCTAGAACAGCAGGCAAGGATTAAGGAGAAGTGACCTCTATAGGTGAAAGGTGGTGCATAGACCCATGCCTAAACCTGCATAAAGGTGTTTACCAAGCCATACATGGAGAGACCCCTTGGATGAATGTTCAGGAGTGGTTGGGAGCATTAAATTGTGATGAGATTTATCAACATCAAAAATCTTGTAATAGGAGATTTTGCATAATTACCTAAAACCTGAGCCAACAGTTCTTCTTTACCAAAAACAACGTAAACCAAGCTCTGACCTTGGCCTCTTGCTGTCTCAGCAAATTCTGAGGATTCTCCTGACTTTCTAGCACGTTCCTTGGATTTGCTTCTAGAAATCCTGGACTTAGAGATTTTGTGTCAGTGTAACACCCACTCTTCTGACCATTTCGTCTTCTGATTCCAGCATGTTTTGAAGGAGCCTTCAGACTTCTTTGCTTTCTTTGCATTCCTCTAGCAAACTCTGGTTGATCTTGCGTAACTGCTGAAAGAGACATGTTATGTTTGAAGATTACGTGTTGAACCACGTTTACAACCTCTAACCGAGTTGATGTAGCTGCTGAAGAGCCAACTTCTGACTGCATTGATCCAAGCTTGCAACTTCTGACCGTTTCTGTCTGGAGGTTGGTTCAGAAGTTCTGAAGTGCTATTTTCTTCTTAAACACCCATTTTTAGAGAAAAATTCCAAATGTTTAGAATTTAATTTTTCCAAGGTAAAAGCTTTGCCTTTAGAGCTTGTGTGATCATTTTTCTCTTGTAAATGGTTTGCTTGATAAGAAATGATAATTCAGGACTTGGATTTGTTTAAGAGAAACTCTGAGAATCCAGGATGATTTCCTGAAGAATGAGAGGGCAAATTTTAGGGTATAACAGTTGCCCCTGTTCAATCTTCTTGAACCTGAAGAGTTAGATTGGCAAGTTTGCCTTTCGCGAATCAAAGGTAAAAGAGGATTGGACACTAGAGTGCCCGTAAATTTCCACTCGTCCAAAGCATAGTTGAGGGAATGGGCTTAAAGATGCCATTTGGAGACGGTAGAATCTTGCTGGAGATGGGCTTAAAGATGTCATCCAAGAATCTTTGTTAAATTGCAATGTTGTAGGTCAAAAGAATGAGTATCAAAATGGTATCCGTATCTGGAATGCACTCGAACTATATCTGGAGACTGCATTTGTATGAGCAAAAGAATGGCGTTCGTGTCTGAGGCGTATCTGAGCTGTGACTGTGTTTGAATGTAGAATGAATATCAGAATGACTGCCGTGTTTGGAGTGTATCTGTATTGTATCCGGATAACAGAGGAATATCTGTGTATGGAGCAACTGTGTGCTGGGGATAAACTCTGAATGAGTGACAGAATGGCAACCGTGTATGGAGCGTATCTGGACTGTATCTGAAGTTGAGATCTGTATGAGTAGCATAATGACTTCCGTGTCTGGAGTGTATCTGAGACTATAACTGGAGTTGAGATCTGTATGAGTAGCAGAATGACTTCCGTGACTGGAGTGTATCTGAGACTGTAACTGGAGTTGAAATTTGTATGAGTAGTAGAATGACTTCCGTGTCTGGAGTGTATTTGTACTGTAACTGGAGTTGAGATATGTATGAGTAGCAGAATGACTTCCGTGTTTGGAGTGTATCTGTACTGTAACTGGAGTTGAGATCTGTATGAGTAGCATAATGACTTCCGTGTCTGGAGTGTATCTGTACTATAACTGGGATCTGAATGAATGACAGAATGACTTCTGTGGCGACTGCACTGAGGGAATCAAACTGCTGATGTAAGGATCAGAATGGTATTCGTGTCTGGAATGCATTTGAACTTGAGTTTGATAATTGAATCTGAATGAGAGATAGAATAATCGTCGTGTCTGGAGCATATCTAGCCTGTATCAGATTGTTGAAGTCTGGATGAGTAGTAGAATGACCGTCATGTCTGGGGTGTATCTGTACTGTATTTGACTTGAAATTCTGAATGAGTAATAGAATGACCGCCGTGTCTGGGGTGTATCCATACTGTATCTGACTTGAAATTCTGAATGAGTAATAGAATTACTGTCGTGTTTGGGGTGTATCCATACTGTATCTGAATAATTGTTAATGATAGTCTTTTGATCTCATCCTGAAAAGGATAAAATGTTAGCTAAACACAAAGTTATGTTGCATGATATGTATGATGCAACGAACTGTATTTCATCAATGTTTATGATATATGAATGTAATGATTATGCATGTAAGCTGAGTAGCCGTCTTACTGAGGAAGATAAATCCTGGTAGCTTGAGATAAGGGAATCTTTGACTGCTGCCGGGGAAAATAAATCCATGATCGAAGCTGGGGATTCCAAAAATCTTTGATTACTGAAGATGAGAAATCCTTGCTGACTGCTGACTGCTTGGGGAATAAGGAAAACTTTGGACATCTCTACTGGGAAATCAAAACCTAGGAGACTCCTGCTGGAGAAAAGAGACTGAGAATATTCCCATCTGCTGGGGAAGCATCTTTGTGGGGAGAATGTTCACTATTCTGGTTCCGCTGGGGATAGGATTTTCATGGTTTTTGGGCTCCACTGGGAATCTTGAAACTTGACTCTGAGGGGAATTAGGTTTTGGAATACACTGGCTCTGCTAAGGATCTTGAAGCTTAACTCTGCTGGGGAAATATACTCCAAATTTAGCCTTGTTGAGGATCTGAATGATGTATCACAGGGAATTTCTTCTGAAATGGCATCAAGATATCTCCCTATTCCTTTCACCTATCAGTAACTATCCTTTCTCAATTCGTTTTATTTGTAAGCAATGATTATGTTCAAATGCATATGCCTATTTTAACAAAACATTGGACGTTTTCAAATAAAACACAAGTGTAAAAAAGAAAAGAAAGGCAAGCAAATTTCTGCACTTAGAAGTGTATTTGTATTAACTTTTGTGAGGATATTTGTACAAAGGAGACAAACATCCTAGTAAGAGAATATTGTTGTAAAACTTGAAAAAAATTTATACAAAAGAAAGATGGCTATGTGTAATGATTCCATGGGATTCTCATTCTGTTATGGCCTTCACAACTCTGAATGTCTTGTCCATTTGTTGCTTTGTCCGCCGATGACTAAGTTGATCAGAAGCTCGGAGCTTTTTGATGAAGAGATTGTTCTTTGAAGTGATCCGACGAGACACAGTCATACGCTTTAATTCCCTAACTTTTTCCTGAATCGCCCTTTCGGGTTTTCGATTCACCGGGAAACCCTTTTTGCCCAAGTCGCCCTTTCGGGTTTTCAACTTGCCGGGTGTACAGATTTTTGTTTTATCCCTAATTTTTGCTTGAACCTCCCTTTCGGGTTTTCGGTCCACCGGGATGCCCATTTTTTTTTGCCCAAGTTTCCCTTTCAGGTTTTCAACTTGTCGGGTTGTTTTATGCATAGTATTTTTTTACTATGTCTGCGTTCGTAGGGTGCGGTAAGTCATTGCCATCCATGGTGGTCAGAATCATCGCCCCGCCAGAAAAGATGCTCTTAATCACAAATGGTCCTTCGTAAGTAGGAGTCCATTTTCCCCTGGGATCACTTTGCGGTAAGATGATCCGCTTGATTACAAGATCTCCGACTTGATATATCTGACGCCTGACTTTCTTGTTGAAAGCCTTGATCATCCGTTTTTGATACGTATGACCATGACAAACAGCAGTAAGTCGCTTTTCGTCGATCAAATTGAGTTGATCAAGTCGGTCTGAATCCAATCGTCTTTGCTCAAACTAGCGTCTTTCATAATCCTTAAAGAAGGAATCTGAACTTCCATAGGCAAAACAGCCTTCATGCCATACACCAAAGAAAATGGTGTTGCCCCTGTTGAAGTACGTGTCGTGGTACGATATCCATGCAGAGCAAATGGTAACATCTCATGCCAGTCTTTATAGGTAACTATCATTTTCTGAATGATCTTCTTGATATTTTTGTTCGCGGCTTCAATAGCACGTTCATCTTCGGCCGATAGGGAGATGAATTGTGATGATAAATCTTGAACTGTTCGCATAGAGTGGTGATCATAGTATTGTTCAAATTTGTACCGTTGTCTATGATGATCCTGTCGGGGACACCATACCGGCATATGAGGTTCTGCTTGATGAAGCGAGCAACCACATTCTTTGTAACTGAGGCAAAGGAAGCTGCTTCGACCCACTTGGTAAAATAGTCAATAGCGACCAAGATGAAGCGATGTCCATTGGACACCGTGGGCTTGATCTCTCCAATCATGTCAATGCCCCACATTGCGAATGGCCAAGGAGCTATCAGAACATTGAGAGGAACAGGAGGAATATGTAATTTGTCGGCGTAGAATTGGCATTTGTGGCAAGTACGGGCATATTGATGACAATCAGCTTCCATGGTAGACCAGTAATAGTCTGCCCTTAGAATCTTCTTTGACATCGTATGTCCGCTCAAATGGGTGCCGAATGTGCCACTGTGTATTTCAGTCATGATCAACTCCGCTTCAGCTTTGTCCACACACCAAAGTAAAACACAATCATGGCTGCATTTATAAAGGATGCCATTGCTTAGGAAGAACTTGGCAGCAAATCTCCTTAAGAACTTTTTGTCATTGACGGAAGCTCCTTCAGGGTATTCTCTAGTCTGGAGATACCTTTTGATTTCGTGAAACCAGGGTCGTTCCACTACTTCCTCGGTATTAATCTCATGACAGTGCGCAGGTTCGTCCATTCTCTCGATGGTAATTTGGGGAGCCTCGTTATCCCAGTTGAGTTTCAACATGGAAGACATTATAGCCAGCGCATCTGCTAGCTGATTCTCTTCTCGCGGGAAATGCTCGAAAGTAATCTGCTCGAAATGAGGCAACAAAGTCAGGACATGTTCTTTGTATGGGATGAGATTAGGATGTTTGGTGTCCCACTCTCCTTTGACTTGACTGATAACCAAATCCGAGTCCCCAAATACGACCAAAGATTTGATTCCCAAGTCTATAGCAGCCTTGAGACCAAAGATGCAAGCTTCATATTCGGCCATGTTGTTGGTACAGCTGAAACAAAGTCAGGCAGTGAAAGGTGTATGGAAACCTTCTGGGGAAATGAGTACCGCACTGATACCGTTGCCAAGTGCATTTGAAGCACCATCAAAGTACAGGGTCCATTGGATCCTTGTTCAGGTCCGCCATACGGTCCGTTACCTTTGATGCTGTCCAAAGTCATGATGTCCTCGTCAGGGAAGTCGAATCTCATAGATTGGTAATCTTCGACAGCTTGATGAGCTAGATGGTCAGCTAGTACACTCCCTTTTATAGCTTTTTGAGTAGTATATTGGATGTCATATTCAGTCAGGATCATCTGCCATCTAGCGATTCTTCCAGATAAAGCAGGCTTTTCGAAGATATATTTGATTGGATCCATCTTGGAAATCAGCAAAGTGGTATGGGTCAACATATACTGCCTTAGTCGGCGAGCAGCCCATACCAAAGCGCAACAAGTTTTCTCGAGCAGTGAGTAGCGAATGTCACAGTCGGTAAAAATTTTGCTAAGGTAATAAATGGCATGCTCTTTTCGACCAGACTTGTCATGTTGGCCCAGTACGCACCCCATTGAGTTGTCCAAAACAGTCAGATACATGATCAATGGCCTTCTTTCGACGGGTGGCATCAGAATAGGAGGTTCTAGTAAATACTCCCTGATCTTATCAAAAGAAACTTGACAATCGTTGTTCCATTCAACTACCTGATCTTTCTTCAACAGTTTGAAAATTGGTTCACAGGTAGACGTCAGGTGAGAGATGAACCTGGCGATATAGTTTAAGCATCCCAAGAATCCCCTAACCTCCTTTTCAGTACGGGGGGCAGGCATTTCTTGTATAGCCTTTACTTTAGTTGGATCGACCTCAATGCCCTTGTTGCTGACAATAAATCCCAGAAGTTTACCAGACCTAACTCCAAAGGTGCACTTGCTTGGATTCAGTCTGAGTTTATACTCTTTCAACCTGGAAAACAGCTTCTGCAAATGTTCAAGGTGCTCTTCTTCTGTCTGTGATCGAGCTATCATGTCGTCTACGTAAAATTCGATCTCATGATTTATCATATCATGAAATAAAGCTACCATGGCGCGTTGATAGGTTGCCCCTGCGTTCTTCAGTCCGAACGGCATCACCTTGTAGCAGAAGGTACCCCATTGTGTGACAAAGGTAGTTTTCTCCATGTCCTCGGGGGCCATTTTGATCTGGTTGTATCCCGAGAATCCGTTCATGAAAGAAAATACTTTGTGCTGAGCCGTGTTGTCAACCAAAATGTCGATATGTGGCAGCGGAAAATCATCTTTAGGGCTAGCCATGTTCAAATCCCGATAGTCCACACACATTCTGACCTTGCCGTCCTTTTTGGGTACGGGAACAATGTTAGCAACCCATTGTGGATAGGTTGTAACATCCAGAAAGCCGGTGTTGAATTGCTTCATTACTTCAGCCTTAATCTTCTCAAACATGTCAGGTCTCATTCGGCGAACCTTTTGCTTGATCGGTGGACAGTCTTCTCTTGTATGGAGACGGTGAACCACGATATCTGTGTCTAACCCTGGTATGTCTTCATAAGACCAAGCGAAGATTTCAACGTATTCATTCAACAACTGCATTAAGCGCTCCTTGACACTCGGTTCCAAGTTGGCACCCACTTTTACTTCTTTCCTGTCCTCCTCTGTCCCTAAGTTGATGGCTTCTAACAACTCTCCATGAGGCAGAATGGCCTTCTCTTCTTGTTGTAGAAGTCTGGCTAACTCTCCCGGCACTTCACAATCTTCGTCAACTTCGTACTCAGCGTGATTGACCAAATCTTCAGAGTTATCGAAGGCTAAAATAGAATAGTCACCCATGGAATCCGGAGTGGATGGGTACCTGCATTTCTGAGTGTGGGTGTGTGTAAGGGATAGCCATTCTTAAATAAACAAAATGCAAAAGGAAAGAAAAATGAACACAACAGTTTATAGATGAAAAATGTCCAATGATTCATTAAAACATGGCATATGATTATAAAGGAAATCAAACCCTTACAAATGGACCTACATGCCCCGGGTAAGGCATGAGGCGAAAATAGTGTGCGAATTGTTTTAGTTATTACAGACCATAAAAATGGGAAACTATTCAAAGATAAAATTACTGGTTGATAAAGGTGATAGGAACAAAATCCTTTGCTTCCCAATTGCTCAAACCCCCTTCGACAGTCGGAAAAATCCAGTCTTCAAAGTGGCTCTCCTCATCTTCATCCTCTACAGCATTGATTCCATGGTGAGAAATCTTGACAGGTGATCTTCCAATCTTAGAACGGCGCATAGCCTTTTGTCCTGCAGCAGTAAACCCTAAACCAAACTTGTCCGTCTTATGGGGAAAGTCAGGCAATTGTCCCCATACTATGCTCTTCCCCTCCTTAATCACAGCCTCTGCATCCTTGAGAGATGCCATCTTAGCCACATGCTTGGGAATGATAGGTACCTCAATCGCTGTCTTCGCAACTTCTACCTCGGGAGAAACTTCGTCGAAATGTTGAAAAGGTGTTTCGATGAATTCGCCGTCTAACTCCACATATCGAAAGGAATTGAGATGACTAATCATGTACTCTTCCTCGCCATGCACGGTTATGATTTTACCCTTAACAGGATACTTCAGCATCTGGTGCAAAGAGGATGTAACTGCCCCGACATAATGGATCCACGGTCTCCCCAGCAAACATGAGTATGACGGACGGATGTCCATCACGTAGAAGGTGGATTTGAACACTTCGGTGCCTACCTTGATGGGAATATCAACCTCTCCATGAACCATTATCTTGGAACCATCGAAAGCTCTAACGACTATGTTACTAGGCTTGAGGGTCAAACCTTCACAATCCAAATGGTCTAAGGCCTTCTTTGGCAGGACATTCAGGGAAGAACCAGTATCGACCAAGACATGGGCGAGGGTGGTCCCTCGGCATTCAACTAAAACATGTAACGCATCATTGTGTTTCCTTCCTTTGGGAGTTAAGTCAGCGTCGGAAAAGCCCAGGCCATTGTCAGCAGTAAGACTGGCCACACAATTTTGGAATTGGTCAGCCGAGGTCTCTTGGGGGACATGTGCCGTCTTCAAGAATTTAATCAGGGCCTTAGCATGGGCCTCTGAACAGAGCAGGAGAGCTAACATTGAAATTTTAGAAGGGGTCTGCCCTAATTGTTCCACAACGTCGTAGTCACTTTTTCTGATTATTTTAAGGATTTCATCCATCTCCTTCTGAGTGGTTTCGGGGACAACCACATCATGAGCCTTCGTCTTGACAGGCATTTCTAGTATCCCCTTACCTTTGTCGGTACTATCAGCAGATGGTCTTTCTTCAGGAGTGTTTAAATCTTCAATCACTGGGCCTTGCGCAGAGGTTCCAACAGGTGCAGAAGCTTTTAAGGGTCCAAAGACTGCTCAGGGAGGAGCAATCTCCGGAGAAAAGATCCGGCCACTGTGGGTGATCTTGCTTGTACCCGCGATGTTTCCTATATCAGGGTCTTCTTCAGAGATTTCTTGGACTGTTTCGATTTGTTTGATGTCGTGGTAGAAGATTTCTCCCCCATAGTTCCACGGTATCATTTTGCTTGATTGGTACGGGACGGGTCCCGGCATTGTGATCTTTAGAGGTACACATTCAGAGTTGGGCATAATCCTGACAGGCCTTTTGCAAGCCTTGGGAGGATTGTCGGAAATGGTTATGATGGCAATATCATTGGTTGAGGTATCATAAGTATAAGGAGTAATTGGATTGAAAGTGTTAACAGGGGTTTTCTGGAAAAGTATTTCTTGAGTATCCATCAGGCGTTGGATACCCGACTTCAACGTTGGACAATCACCTTGAATGTTCAAACAAAAATAGCAATCTTCATCACAACCAGGAAAGATCCCGGCCCTCAACAAATTTCCTTTTATCACTAACAACGGAGTCAACAGATCGGCAACATCAGTAACATGGAGGTTTTCCAAAACAGCATGCACATTGTGGCCGTGCTTGGGCATTGGAACGGATATGACATTGGGCTTTTCAGGAGCTTCAAATTCAACCTCTTTGGCGTCAATTAAATCCTGAATTTTGTTCTTGAGTGCCCAGCAATTATTGGTATCATGCTCAATACTGTCAGAATGGTAAGCACACTTGGCTTTGGAGTGGTAGTATGGAGAGGCGGTATTTACATTCTTGGGCGCCTCTTTTAAATTAGCAAGGTTCAACTTCAGGAGATGTGGAAGGATTTGAGCAGGTGTCATATTTACTGGGGTAAACTTCCGTGGTGGCCTTTGCTGATAAGTTCTGGGATGATCATTCCTCGGTTGGTTGTTTCTAAGTTGGTCTGATGCGGACTTCTGTATTAATACGGCCCCCACTGTTGGCCGACGTTCCTCTCTTTCCCGATTTTTCTGAGTGTATACGGAAGATGCTTCTTTCTTGGCTGGGAAAGGTTTTCTAGCAGCTGTGGATGCGGAAGCATCCTTTTGAATCTTTCCACTTTTGATACCGGCTTCCACCCTCTCGCCGGTCAAAATCAACTCAGTAAATCCTGCAGAAGAGCTTCCGATTAGATGGTTGAAGAAAGGGCCAGATAGGGTCCCCAAGAACATGTCAACTAATTCCCTATCTGATAGTGGTGGCTGCACCCTTCCAGCCAGGTCACGCCACTTTTGGGCGTACTCCTTAAACCCTTCATTCGAAGCCAATCCCATACTCTGAAGATGAGTACGGGTAGGCGCAAAATCAGCATTGTACTGATATTGACGATAGAAAGTGGCCGCCAAGTCTTCCCAATTGTGGACCTCTGATCTCTCGAGCTGATAAAAACAATCTAACTGAGTGCCAGACAAGCTGTCTTGGAAAAAGTGCACCCAGAGGTCTTTGTCGGATGAATGTGGCTGGATCTTTCTAACATACGACCTTAAGTGCATCTTAGGGCAAGACAGACCGTCGTACTTGGCGAATGTTGGCACCTTGAACTTAGGAGGGATAACAATCCCAGCTACAAGCCCCGGCTCCTCAAAATCCAATTCGGGCACCCTCTGCAACTCCATAGCTGCCAATCTGTCTTCAAGGTTCTTATACTTGTCATCCGCTGGTGGATACTGTTGTTCTGAATAGTCTTCGTCTGCTTCCTCTTCTTCCTCTTCTACCTCAGATTCAGAAGGTACAGTAACTCCTTTCCCCTTGCCAATCCCTTCGTCAGACATTGAAGGGAACTCAAGAGTTCTTCTAGCATCGCCCTCAAATCTTTTTCCGAAAGTAGCTACCCCCAGTCTCTTTTTCTTTTTCTTCTCTTTACTCTTCTCTAGTAAAACTTTGAGATCCTCTTGACCCTTTGCCAAGGTCATGAGGAGTTGCTGAAATTGTGAATTTTGTGCCTGTAGGTCCTTCACTGTTTGCTCCAAATCCATCTTGCTGAAATAAACAGCAGAAAGATAAGGAAACCTGGCTTGAAGGCCTGCTTATGCATATGATGAATGATATGTTATTCATGTAATGCATTCAAGGGTTCAAAATTTCAAATTTGTTGCAAACAAAAAGAACGCACGTCATATTAAGAAGATATTGTTAGTACATAAGTTCCCCATGGGCAAAATATTGCAAAATTCTTAATGTAAAAAGACGTTGCGCATCCTCTTTGGTGCGATGTAGGTGTTGAGAGTTTCCTCCTCATGAAGTCGGCGGGTGAGCTCTAAAACCTTCTTCTCGCTGGCATTGAAGTTGGCTTCAAAAGTATCTCGTTCTTCTTTGAGTTGGATCCAACTCTTTTGAATTTCTTCCCATGATGTTGGCATGTCAGGATGTAGGATGGTGTATGGAACCTCTCCTTCCTTAACAGGCTCTTTAATCAAGGGGAGAATGTAAGGATATGGCATCATAAGATTCTGGGAGCGGGTTCGTACCCACTTAAGGTAAGGCTCAAGGGGGATGGAATTCTTGTGCCCCAGTGTCTTACTATCCACCTTGTTAGGCATCCTTCAAGCTCTGATGAACCTTTGTCGAAGTCCTTGCGCATTGTTGTCGAAGTCAAAAACTAGGTCAGGAATCAGCATGTCATGAGGGCCATCCCTCCGAGCATATCCAAATTTTCTCAAAGCTAGACAGGGGTTGTAGGTAATGCCTCCCCTAATGCCAAGTAGTGGGACATTAGGGAATTTACCACAATGATCAATAATGATGACATTTTCTCTGGACCTAGAACACCAATGTACATCAGAATGTGTGAGGGTCATTAATCGTTGTGACCACCTTAAGCCCTGCTCATTCTTCGAAACTGATTGTGGAAGGTGAGAAATAAACCACCTTGCTAGGAGAGGAGTACAGCACATGAGAACACCTCTTTTCCTCATTGTTCGTGTGTAAAATGAGTGTAGGATGTCCCCAAGCAATGTAGGTATGGGATTCTTGGACATGAAAATCTTGACAGCATTCACATCTATAAGTTGATCAGGGTTTGGGAACAAGACCAACCCATAGATGAGGAGTGCCACAATCTCTTCAAAGGCTTGTAGATCAAGAGAATTCCAACACTCTTGTGCCTTCTCAAACAAGAACTTTGCCAAGAATCCCTTGACACCACTTCTAGTTTCCCAATGCCCCTTGATGTCAGATGGTTGCAAGTGTAATGCTTGAGCAACGTCTTCAGGTTCTTTTTCCGTACCGTTGTAGGGTAGTTGATTAAGAATAGGAATTCTCAGGTGTTGAGAAAATTCCTCCAAAGTAGGCACCAATTGGTAATTAGGGAATGTGAAACAGTGGTGTAGGGGGTCAAAGAACTGGAAAAGTACTTTTACCATGTCTTCTTCAATGCTGGTGTTGACTAATTTGAGGAGTCTACCATGTCTTTCACTGAAGAGAGAATTCTATGGAATCCTGGAAGTAAGCTCTTTGAGTTGAGGAGGGATCCTCAGAAGGTTGACTTGAATTGTTTTCCTGCGAAGAGATTCCATGACCTACAAAACAAGAACAAAGATGAAGATCTAAACCCTTGAAATGGTTAGTGGATGCATATGATGCTTTATGATGTTCATGATGTATGCACA
The DNA here is from genome assembly GCA_948472305.1 of Vicia faba. Taxonomy (NCBI): domain Eukaryota; kingdom Viridiplantae; phylum Streptophyta; class Magnoliopsida; order Fabales; family Fabaceae; genus Vicia; species Vicia faba. The sequence goes on from OX451735.1 coordinate 223,917,141, forward strand.
AACACATGTACAAGCAAGTCACACAAAACCCTAGTTTCAGGCTTGCATGAGGTTTCATAGGTAAGTACCCTCTTGAGTTTAGTTGGCTCAACACTTGTCCTATAAATAGTAACCGGGTTCTAAGGAGCTCAATATCATTGGATTGTTTTCTATGTTCATTGTTTTGGTTTAGCCACTTAACTAGCGACCAAAATATTCCAAGAAAACAATCCTCAATGAGTGTAGTATCGAGTATCTACCAACTTCGGAATGTACCAAAGCCGGTCATCTCACTACCCCTAACAAAAGGCCAAGATGGTCAAGTAAGGTTCTAGTTCATTAGTGCTGAATGACATCACTCAGCGGCCCCGTATTCTCTTTGATTGACTCAAAGGCTACCGGTACTCACAAATATGTTGCACTAATATAGCTATTGCTTCAACCGTGTCGGTATACCCTGCACAGTTTCCACAACGTATTTACTATCTATGAATATTTCCTAAATCCGGGTAGAGGATTTCAATCCCAAACAAGAGAACCAAAATGCAAAGCAATCAAAGCAAACAATAATCATGCAAAAAGGGTGATCTAAGCCCTAAGGTTACTCCACTTTTAAAAAAGACCCCAGCAGAGTCGCCAGTTCTGTGATACGGTGGGAGAACTGACTTGGGTTTTGCGTTTGTGTTCATCAATGTTTCGGTTTAGCAAGAGTCGCCACCGACTTTTTATTTTATCCTAAGGAAAGGTCAAAAAGCACAGGAAAGACCTTTGAGATGTTTTCTTGGGTTCGGGGAGTAGATTATAGAAAGGGAGGGTATTAGCACCCTTTCTATCCATGGTTATCCATGGGCTCTTAGTTACTTGCTTAGATCACTTGCCTTTGCTTTTCAATTGTTTGAAATGGTGCTTTGTGTGTGTGGTTTTGAAAATGTTTTGAAAAAGATGCCTTGTCTAGGCAACCTTTGTAATGATTCTTGTTTGAATATTAACAAAGGTGTGTGTCTTTTTGAAAAGATAATTTAATGTTTTTGAAAGTTGTTTTGAAATTGTTTTTGAAATTGGTGTTGTGAAGTGTGTTTGAAAAATGGCAAGGATGTTTTGCAAGATTTTTGATCAAGTAACTAAGAGTTGTCTACCCTATTTTACTCAAAGATTTTCTTGTGTTTTAACCCTTTTAACAGTGTTATCTCACCATTGTGTTTGATGAACAACCTTGCATTATGATGTTAAACGGGACAGGCGCGGGTCATCGTATAGACCATGATTAGAAATTTTGCAAAGTATCTTAGCATTTTTTGAGGGGCTAAGATCATTTTATTTTAGGCAACCTTTGTATAGCGTCATCGAGGGACTATGATCTTTTGATTTTGTTTGTTTTACCAAGATACTTTGCATGCGTAATATGGCCATTTTAAATTTAGGCAACCGAGTGGAGATACCTTAAGGGGTGTTTGTGTGCAAGTGTGTTTTATTGCATACAAGAGTTTATCTTTGAATTAGGATTTTCTATTTCATTGATTTTATCTTTCCATACACATCCTAATTGCTAGCATTTATATTTGAAAGCAATAAAAAGCGGAAATGTAAAATCCTACGCTATTACAGCAATTAGGGGGTCGGGATACATATTTGTACATGTGGTGGTTCAACGAGAAAAATAGATAAGAAAAGAAAATAACAAAGGCAAGATAGAGAGAAAGAGAGAGAGAGAGAGCCAGCGCGCTGCTGAAAGGAAGTCAGAAGTTCTGACTCAGGCCTGCTGCCAGATTATCATCCTTTTGGTGAAACTGTATGAGTCAGAACTTCTAACTCTGGCACCTGCAAAATAGAAACCTGTTAGTGGGAAAGTCAGAAGTTCTGACCCCCATGCGCTGCAAGACAAAAGTTTGTTAATGGGGAAATCAGAAGTTCTGACCCTGCTGGAAATACAATAATTTTCAGAAGTTTTGATATTATTGACAGCAAAACAGGCTTCAGATGTGCTAACGTCAAAGTCAGCACTTGGCTTCTCTCTGTTCTAGTCAGAACATCTGCAGTTTTGTTATTTTTCCACAAAACAGAAAACATGTTTGGGACAACTTCAGCAAATGTCAAAGTGTTTCAGGAGACAGAACCAACAAGGTCACAGGCAGGTTCTACACTGATTCACTTCCTACTTAAACATTCTGAGGTATGAAAATCCTCAGAATGCAAACAGCAGCAACATGATATTTACATTATGTTTATTGAGCATGCAAAGCTGATGATGCTTAGCAGCGTGATGAAGGTCAGTAGGTGCTTACCTGGCTGTTGGAAAAGTCTATGAGTGAGAGCTAGCTTTTAGCTCTGATGGTGTTCTGGACAGGTTCTTTTTTGAAGGGGTGGATGGAGAGTATATATGGTCAGAAACTATAAGGGCGTCTTTCTTTAATCAAGAAGCAAATTGGGTACAAATGAGGTTTTGAGGCAGGAGATTCAAAGTCTTTTTTGAGGCTCTTGAAACACTAAGATTTTTGACAGGGTTTCAAAGTATTTTCTTGCTAAAAATTTATGTTTCTCTTCTAGCAATTTTTTTCTGGTTTTGGACCGCCCCTTTTTAGTGGTCAATGGTGCTCTATTTATAGGCAAAGCTTTTGTGGATTTTTGAACGTTAAAGGCGCCAATATTATGTAGTAGAGGTTAACTTGTTTTTTTTTTTTTTGAAAGAAGTTCATGAAAAGTTGTGATAATGGACAGCCTTTCAGCCTAGGCTGGAACAGCAGGCAAGGATTGAGGAGAAGCGACCTCTATAGGTGAAAGGTGGCGCATAGACACATGCCTAAACCTGCATAAAGGTGTTTACCAAGCCACACGTGGAGAGACCCCTTGGATGAATGTTCAGGAGTGGTTGGGAGCATTAAATGGTGATGAGATTTATCAACATCAAAAATCTTGTAATAGTAGATTTTGCATCATTACCTAAAACCTGAGCCAGCAGTTCTGCTTTACCAAAAACAACGTAAACCAAGCTCTGACCTTGGCCTCTTGCTGTCTCAGCAAATTCTGAGGATTCTCCTGACTTTCTAGCACGTTCCTTGGATTTGCTTCTGGAAATCCTGGACTTAGAGATTCTGTGTCAGTGTAACACCCACTCTTCTGACCCTTTCGTCTTCTGATTCCAGCATGTTTTGAAGGAGCCTTCAGACTTCTTTGCTTTCTTTGCATTCCTCTAGAAAACTCTGGCTGATCTTGCGTAACTACTGAAAGAGACATGTTCTGTTTGAAGATTACGTGTTGAACCACGTTTACAACCTCTAACCGAGTTGATGTAGCTGCTGAAGAGCCAACTTCTGATTGCGTTGAGCCAAGCTTGCAACTTCTGACCGTTTCTGTCTGGAGGTTGGTTCAGAAGTTCTGAAGTGCTATTTTCTTCTCAAACACCCATTTTTAGAGAAAAATTCCAAATGTTTAGAATTTAATTTTTCCAAGGTAAAAGCTTTGCCTTTAGAGCTTGTGTGATCATTTTGCTCTTGTAAATGGTTTGCTTGAGAAGAAATGATAATTCAGGACTTGGATTTGTTTAAGAGAAACTCTGAGAATCTAGGATGATTTCCTGAAGAATGAGAGGGCAAATTTTGGGGTATAACAGTAACATCACTGGGACCAGCAAAATAACAAGAAGAGGAAGAGTCTTCTCACCTGAGATTTCTCCAAAGACCATTGCTACTCTTGTGATTATTACTACTGCCACTCCTACCGACACTCCCAGTGATACTCCTACTGTTATCCATGTTACCGGTACAAGGGGCAAAGAGGCATTGATTGAGCCTTCCCAAGCAAGAGAACGTCCTGAAGTCATCCTTGAAGCTTCTAGAAAAGAAATAGAAGAAATCCTGAAGATAATCAAGAAAAGTGACTACAACATTGTAGAACAATTGGTGCAGACCCCCTCAAAGATATCATTGTTGTCCTTACTTTTGTATTCTTAAACCCACGCCAAGGCCTTGGTAAAGTTTCTTAAGACCGCCCACGTACCCCAAGAGACCTCCATCGACCAATTTGAAAACTGTGTGGCCAGTCTAACTACTGATAACGGATTGGGCTTTTCCGACGCTAATTTAACCTCTAAGGGAAGGAAGCACAACGATGCCTTACATATTTCCATTGAATGCTAGGGTACCACACTTGCCCATGTTCTGGTGGATACTGGCTCATCATTGAATGTTTTGCCCAAAAATGCTCTCGACCGACTAGATTGCGAGGGGCTAATCTTGAAACCTAGCAACATCATAGTAAGGGCCTTTGATGGCTCCAAGAGGACAGTACACGGAGAAGTTAGTATCCCCATAAAAATTAGGACTCAGACTTTTGACTCAATTTTCTATGTGATGGACATCCGCCCTTCATACTCTTGTCTGTTGGGTCGACCCTGGATCCATGGTGCTGGTTCCGTCACTTCTACCCTACATCAAATGCTAAAATACCCAACCAGAGGGAAGATTGTCACAGTTCACGGAGAGGAAGAGTACATGGTTAGCCATCTAAACTCTTTCAGGTATGTCGAAATGGATGGTGAATTCATAGAGACTCCCTGTCAAAACTTTGAGGAAGTTCCAGCGACGGTCGCGGCAACCAAGTCTACTCCAAAGGTCCCGAAGATTATCAGGCCTCCATTGAAGATGGCCTCATTGAAAGATGTTCGAGCAGTAGTTGAAGAGGGAGGATGTACTATCTGGGGTCAGCTTCCGGATATTCCCTATAAGTCCGACAAATTTGGGTTGGGGTTCACTTCAAAGGCCCAAAGAGTTGTTCGACGTTCTCGCGATGGGGGACCACCTCTGCATATTAGCAATCAAGGAGTCAATTCAGTAGAAGACAGTGATGGCAGCTGTGACATGGGCGATTGGATTTTTCCAACCATCGGCGGAGGGCTCAACAATTGGGAGGCCAAAGATTTCATTCCTATTACTTTTATTCAAGAGTAATTGTCTTTTAATATTTTCAGGCTTGTAATACTTAAACAATTCAGACTTTTTAAAACCTTGTGTCTTACCCGAGGCACAAAGGTCCATTTGTGAGGGTTATCACTTCATTCTCATATGTCATTAATGAATCACAGACGTTTTTTAATCAAATTTTGTTTTCTTCGTCTTTTCCTTCTTACATTTTATTTCTTTCAAAGGTAGTTATGCTCTTACACACACTCACATATTAAAAATGCAGATCTACATCCACTCAGGATCCTATGGGTAACAGTTCTGCTATGGCCAATTGTGACTTTGAAAATACGGTCTACCAAGCCGATGACGAAGGTGAGGAAGATTATGAAGTGCCAGGGGAGTTGGCCAGGTTGTTGCAACAGGAAGAAAGGACCATTCAGCCACACGAAGAGCCGGTCGAAACAGTTAACTTGGGAACTGAGGAAGACAAGGAGGAGGTCAAGGTGGGTGCCAATCTGGAACCCAGTGTCAAGGAGCGCCTGATTCAATTATTACACGACTATGTTAAGATCTTTGCTTGGTCGTACAAAGACATGCCGAGACTTGATGCCGACATTGTGGTTCATCGTCTTCCTACAAAGGAAGATTGTCCCCTAGTAAAGCAAAAGGTCTGCCGCATGAGGCCTGATATGTCAGAAAATATCAAGGCAGAAGTCATGAAGCAATTCAATGCCGGATTTTTAGCTATCACTTCTTATCCCCAATGGGTGGCCAATGTTGTTCCTGTGCCTAAGAAAGACGGTAAAGTGTGAATGTGTGTGGACTACAGAGATTTAAATAGGGCAATCCCCAAAGATGATTTCCCACTTCCCCACATCGACATTCTAGTTGACAATACGGCACAACACAAAGTGTTTTCCTTCATGGACGGTTTCTCAGGCTACAACCAAATCAAAATGGCGCCTGAAGATATGGAGAAAACAACCTTTGTTACACAGTGGGGCATTTTCTGCTATAAGGTCATACCATTCGGACTGAAAAATGCTGGGGTAACTTATCAACGCGCCATGGTAGCTTTATTTCATGACATGATACATCATGAGATAGAGGTCTACGTGGACGATATGATAACCAGATCACAGACGGAAGAAGAGCACCTTGATCACTTACAGAAGCTGTTTGAGAGGCTGAGGAAGTACAAGTTGAGATTGAATCCAAACAAGTGCACATTCGGAGTACGGTCAGGTAAACTCTTAGGCTTTATCGTCAACAACAAGGGTATCGAGGTTGACCCGGCCAAGGTTAAAGCGATACAAGAAATTCCATCTCCTCATACTGAAAAGGAAGTCATAGGATTCTTGGGACGTTTGAATTACATCGCCCGGTTCATTTCTCACCTAACAGCTGCTTGTGAGCCAATCTTCAAGCTATTGAAGAAAGATCAAGTAGTCAAATGGAATGACGAATTCCAAGTTGCGTTTGACAAGATCAAGGAATATTTACAAGAGGCTCTGGTATTGTTACCACCCGTCGAGGGGAGACCTTTAATCCTATATTTGACTATTTTAGAAAACTCAATGGGGTGTGTGTTGGCACAGCATCACAATTCTGGTCGAAAAGAGCATGCTATTTATTACCTGAGCAAAAAGTTTACCGACTGTGAAACGAGATATTCACTGCTCGAGAAAACTTGATGCGCTCTAGCATGGGCTTCTCGCCGACTGAGACAGTATATGCTGACCCATACTACTCTGTTGATATCTAAAATGGATTCGAAAGTACATCTTCGAGAAGCCCGCTCTTTCTAGGAGAATAGCAAGATGGCAGATGATCCTGACAGAATATGACATACAGTATACTACCCAGAAAGCTATAAAGGGTATTGTATTGGCTGATCACCTCGCTCACCAAGCTGTGGAAGACTATCAGTCCATGAAGTTTGAGTTCCCGGACGAAGACATCATGACATTAGACAACTGTGAAGAAATCAGGCCATATGACGGACCTGAACAAGGATCCCGATGGACCCTGTTCTTTGATGGGGCATCCAATGCACTTGGCAACAGTATCGGTGTTGTACTCATATCCCCGGAAGGATGTTATACTCCCTTCACTGCCAGACTTTGTTTCAACTGTACAAACAACATGGCAGAATACGAAGCATGCATCTTCGGTCTCAAAGCTGCTATAGACTTGGGGATCAAATACTTGGATGTATTTGGAGATTCAATTTTGGTCATTGGTCAGGTCAAAGGGGAATGGGACACCAAACACCCCAACCTTATCCCTTATAAAGAACATGTGTTGACATTGTTTCCGCATTTCAAGAAGATTACCTTCGAGCATTTGCCGCGAGAAGAAAATCATCTAGCGGACGCACTAGCTACAATGTCATCTATGTTTAAACTTAATTGGGATAATGAGGCTCCTCAAATCACCATTGAGTGGATGGATGAACCAGCTTACTGTCACGAGGTTGGTACTGAAGAAGTAGTGGATCAACCTTGGTTCCATGAAGTTAAAAGGTATCTCGAGTCTCAGGAATACCCCGAAGGAGCTTCAGTGAATGACAAGAAGTTCTTAAGAAGATTCTCGGCTAAATTCTTTCTTAGTAACAGCATTTTGTACAAACGTAGGCATGACTCTGTGTTGCTTCAGTGTGTAGACAAGGCGGAGGCTGAAAGGATCATGGTTGAATTACACGAAGGAACTTTTGGTACCCATTCCAGTGGGCATACAATGGCAAAGAAAATCCTACGGGCAGGATACTATTGGTCTACCATGGAGGCATATTTCAACCAACACTCTCGGACTTGCCATAAGTGTCAGATTTATGCGGATAAAGTGCACGTACCTTCGGTTCCTCTAAACGTCTTGACGGCTCCTTGGCCATTTGCTATGTGGGGAATTGATATGATTGGGGAAATCAAGACAACTGCTTCCAATGGACACCGCTTCATCTTAGTGGCCATCGACTATTTTACAAAGTGGGTTGAGGCAGCTTCCTTCGCTTCCATGACTAAGAATGTGGTCGCCCGGTTCATCAAAAAGTATCTCATCTGTCGATACGGTATTCCGGAGAGAATCCTCACTGATAATGGTAAGAATCTAAACAACACTATGATCACCTCCTTGTGCGAGCAATGCAAGATTCAGCATCACAATTCTTCCCCTTACCGGCCAAAGATGAATGGTGCCGTAGAAGCTGCTAACAAAAATATTAAGAAGATCATATAAAAAATGACAGTCACCTACAAGGACTGGCATGAGATGCTACCATTCTCTCTCCACGGGTATCGTACCACAGCTCGCACATCAACTGGGGCAACACCTTATTCTCTGGTATACGGCATGGAGGTTGTCTTGCCTATTGAGGTCCAGATTCCCTATCTAAGAATCATGAAGGATGTTGGTTTGAATGAAGAAGATTGGATCCAAACTCGGTTTGATCAATTAAACTTGATCGATGAGAAGAGGCTTACGGCTATCTATCATGGTCAGATGTACCAAAAACGCATGATCAAGGCTTTTAATAAAAAGGTCAAACGTCAGGTATATCGGGTCGGTGACTTGGTAATCAAGCGTATCATTTTGCCACAAGGCGATCCCAGGGGCAAATGGACTCCTACATATGAAGGGCCGTTTGTAATCAAAAGCATATTCTCTGGTGGAGAAATGATCTTAACCACTATGGATGGCGATGACCTCCCGCACCCTGTAAATACGGACATAGTTTAAAGATACTACGCATAATCAAAGACCCGCTAGGTTGACTGGCCTAGGCAAAAATAAGGGCTTCCCGGCGAACCAAAAGGGTTCGGGCAAAAATAAGGGATGAAAATTTAAAAAAATCTGTACACTCGGCAAGTCGAAAACCTGAAAGGGCGGCTTGGGCAAAAAAGGGTATCCAAGTGGACTGAAAACCTGAGAGGGCGGTCCAGGCAAAAGTTAGGGATTGAAGCGTATGACTATGTCCCGTTGGATCATCTTGCAGACAATCTTCAGCGTCGACCAATCAACTCAAATGGCTCTAAATCGATCTGAGCGACTTCGCCGAGGCGACAAGTGGACAAGACATTCAGAGACATGAAGACTATAGCAGAATGGGAACCCCATGAGATTATTTCACATAGCTATCTTTTCTTTGTATCAATTTTCATTTTTTACGACGACATTCTCTCGTTAGAATGCTCGTCTCATTGTACAAAAATACTTATTCAAGTTAATACAAAGATATCCCTTTGGAAGTGCAAAACCCTTTGTTTTCTTTGTTTCTGTGTCTTGTTTACAAAAACGTCCAATGATTTAATTTTGAGCATATGCATTTGAACGTGATTACTGTTACAAATAAACAAAAAAAAAACAGAAAGACAATTACTAATGACTTTAAGAAATAGGATAATATCTATAAGCCATTCCATAAGATCCCCACAGGCACCTTTTCCAGCAGGAGCGGAAGCAAATACATCCTACCACAGAATCGCTAACATATTCCAGTATGCAGCCTGTTGATATCAAGCGGTCTCATATTCCTGGCAGAGAAAAAAAATTCCAACTACCGCTCCAGAGGTTCTCCAGTAAGTTGCCTAGCTTCTCAGATTTCCCCAGCAGAATTTCACGAAGTCTACAAGTGATGTCCGACTTTTCCCTTCTACAACAGAGTTTACATTTGGAAACTCACCCATCAGTGCTTTAGAAGGGATTTATTTTCCCCGCTTCCAGTAACGCTACGGCACAAACAATCTTTAAATTCCATACATTTGCATCCATACGTTATAACATTGACAACTCAAGTACATACCGTGCAATCTCATTCATTTTGAGAGGCAGATATCACCCTATGCATCGCATACATCATAGCATTGCATACAATTAACTCTTCACCTTTTGCGAGAAAGAGTCATTTGACAGGAAATCATCATCAACAAATTTCCAACAGACCAAGATTTTCAACAAGAAAAGACTGGTCGACCATCTACATAACAAAATATTTCTTCCAGACTCTTATTGGTTCAGATAAATCTCTCAACGGTTTATTCTGATTCATCTCCAGATTCTTACTGGTTCAGATAAATCTCTCAACGGTTTATTCTGATTCATTTCCAGATTCTTACTGGTTTAGATAAATCTCTCAACGGTTTATTCTGATTCGTTTCCAGATTCTTACTGGTTCAGATAAATCTCTCAACGGTTTATTCTGATTTGTTTCTAGATTCTTACTGGTTCAGATAAATCTCTCAACGGTTTATTCTGATTCGTTTCCATATTCTTACTGGTTCAGATAAATCTCTCAACGGTTTATTCTAATTTGTTTCTAGATTCTTACTGGTTCAGATAAATCTCTCAACGATTTATTCTGATTCGTTTCCATATTCTTACTGGTTCAGATAAATCTCTCAACAGTTTATTCTGATTCGTCTCCAGATTCTTACTGGTTCAGATAAATCTCTCAACGATTTATTCTGATTCGTTTCCAGATTCTTACTAGTTCAGATAAATCTCTCAACGGTTTATTCTGATTTGTTTCCATATTCTTACTAGTTCAGATAAATCTCTCAACGGTTTATTCTGATTCGTTTCCATATTCTTACTAGTTCAGATAAATCTCTCAACGGTTTATTTTGATTCGTTTTTTGTTAAAATCAAGTTCAGACTTTCTGTCAACAATCACCTTTGGATGGAATCTATAAGCCCATCTCTGACAACTCTCCATCATTTCTCCAAATGGAATCTTTAAGCCCATTCCCTACACAATAAACCGGTGCATCATCAAGTGCAAATTTCTGGGCACTCTAGTGTTCAATCATCTTCTACTTTCAAGCCACGAACGACAAACACGTCGATCTCACTTTTCAAGTGTAAGAAGACTGAACAGGGGCAGCTGTTGTACCCCAAAATTTACCCTCTAATTTCTCAAAGGATCAACCTGGACCCTCAAGTTTGTTTCCATCCAGTTGCAAATCTGAAATTACAATTTTTTCCAAGAGAATCATTCACATGGGCAAAATGGTCATTTACACACCAAAGGAGTCAAACTATGACTTTTGAATCAAAAAAATCAAGTTCCAAGAATCATATTTCATTAAGGCATGAAATTGGTTCATCAAAAATTAAAAGTCAGAAGTTACTTTGAAAATCAATATTCCAAGCATTTAGAAAAAATTTTAAGTGTCTAAAGAATATGACACTTCAGAACTTCTGAGCCAGCCTCTATGCAAGTGGGGTCAGAAGTTGCAAACATGGTTCAGAACGTGACGCTTCAATCAGAACATGCAGAAGCGATGCTCTTCGGTCAGAACATAATGCTTCAGTCAGAACATGATTCTTCAGCGTATGGAGGCTATGTTTAACGCTCTGGTCAGAAGATGCCCCTTCAGTGTTTGGAGGTTACGTTTCTAATTTTCTGCAATCAGAACATTACCAAACCCCAAACCTTAACCTGCTGCCCTGATATGGCACAGTCCTGCAACCAGTTTCTATAACACTCCAAGGTGTTGCTAATCCAGTCCATGCCTGCGTTTTTCTTGCACCAAATTAGACTACAAAAAAACTGTGATTTAAAAACAAAGGGGCAGTATGCCAAAAATGTTTAAAACTCATTTTCCCCCCCAAAAGCACAGCTAATCCATCTATAAATAATTTGCTCCAACACACATTCAAAGGGTTGGATTTTGGAGAGAGAGAATCACCAAAAAGAAAGAAAAAGCCTTGAATCTTTACAAAATTGCCAGAATCCGAAAAGCTAAAAACACCAAAATACCAAACCTTAGCATTTGATTCTAGCATCAAAACTCCATTTTTATTTAACTAAAACCATCCCCACAGTTGTTGATTCGTATATTAGAAGCTATCCTAACTTATGTATTCATACTGCCATACACTTTCCATTGAAAAAGGTAAGAGAATCACCCCTTGGTTGTTCCAGAAGTTGAAAACCTCCATCCTGCTGAGTACATGAAGAAGTTGCTCAGAACGTCACCAGGTTCAAAGACCAACCTCCAGTTTAAAGAACCTTTTCCAGTGGCAAGGTAAGCTTCTGTTGACTCTTATCACGTTGCTTAAGCACTATCAGATTTGCATGTTCAAAAAACACAATGTAGATATCATGTTTCTGACGTTATACATATTCTGAGGCTTCACGTATATGTCTGCCTAAGTATGGAGTAAAATAGTTCAGAACTTCTGGAAGAAATTATAACTCATAATTAGGATTAGTATTCATATTTGCCTCTGATTTATAGTTCTGGTATTTCTTATTTCTGAAACACTATGACACCTGCCATAACTGTCATATGCACATCTTCTGTTTTATGAAGAAATGACTAAGTTGCAGATGTTCTGACTAGCATAGAAAGAGAGACCAAGTTCTTCCAGTGGAATCAGAACTTCTGAAATCCACTTTGTTGTTGGTGGTATCAGAACTTCTGAAACCTCCTCTGTTACCGATGGTATCAGAACTTCTGAAGGCTGACGTGCTCCCAGCGGACTCAACTTCTGACTCTACTTTTGTTTTTTTTTACTAACAAGAATTTTGTTTTGCAGTGCGCCAGGATCAGAATTTTTGACCTCCCTTAATTAGCAACACGTTGATTCTATTTTTACTTTTTCTCACTATTTTTGTTATCACTTTCTATTTCATTAATCAGCAAACACCAAAAACATTTTTTCATGCTTCATTTTATTTCTTAAAACAAAAGACCAAAAATATTTTATTAAACAAACTTATTTCTTTTCTTAAATAAATAACCAATTTCGTTTCTTGCACATTCTAATCCATTTCGATATGGTTGTAATAATAATTTAGGATTTAATTTTACTTGCAACCCTCATTCATAAATATGTACCCCCATCCCCCTAAAGCGATGTAATAGCTTAGATTTTATTTTTTCGCATTTTATTTACTTTTCATATATTGCTAGTAAATAGGATGTATGGCAAGACATGAAAATAACAAAATAGACAACCTTAATCAAGATTAAAATGCATGCAATCAAACACACTCTTCATGAATGCCCCCTTAGGGTAATCCCATTTCATTGCCTATCGGAAAAACAGTCATGTCGCTCGAATATGAGACACTTTAGCAATGACCCTTCGATAAAAAAAATCGTAGTCCCTCGATGACCCTCGACGTTGCCTTTGATAAAACGATCTCGTCCCTTATGAAAATTGCTAAAACATCTCATAAGTTGCTTTCGATGACTGTAAAATCGACCCGCGCCTGTCCCTTCACATCCAACGATGGGGCTTCTTACCAAATTAATGGTAAGAAAGCAACATTAAAAGGAGGAAGAAAAGAACAATTTAAAACCTTTCGAGTAGATAGATTCTCTCCTAGTTACTCATTTGCTTACGACAAAAACATTTTGTACACCTACACTTTCATCTCAAAACATTTTCAAAAAGACAAAATGTTTTGTATACGTTCTTATAGAGACAAGAACCATTGCAAAACATATTTTTCAAAACCACTTTCGAAAACACGTTCCACAAACACATCTTTGAACCACTTTTCAAAACAAAATTTTGTACGCGTTCTTATAGAAACGAGAACCATTACAAAGAGATTTTCTAAAATACTTTCAAAGCCCACACCACAAGCACACTGTCAAATAAAAGCAAGTGATCTAAACGAGTAACTAAGAGCCCATGGAAAACCATGGATGAAAAGGGTGCTAATACCTTCCCTTTTCATAATCTACCCCCCGAACCCGAGAAATAATCTCGAAAGGTATTTCCTGTGCTTTTTACCTTTCCTTTTGGATAAAAGAAAATTTGGTGGCGACTCTTGCTATCCGCACAAATGCGATCGAAACGCAAAACAAAAAGTCAGTTCTCCCACCGTATCACACATAATTATTACAGGGTTTTGACACGGGTGCCCGTGTTACAGGACACAACCCGTGTCAGCTTCAACACCAAAAATCTTGATTTTTTGAGACTTTTTTTGCTATTACTTTTATTCAATTTGGTTTTAATAGTAATTAGGTTTTAATTGCTTTCATTCCCCATTCATAAACTTGTATCCCCATCCCCTAAATGATGTAATAGCGTAGGACTTTAATTTCCATAATTTATCGCTTTCGAATAAAAATGCTAGTAATTAGGGTTTGTATGGAAAGATAAAATCAATAATAGAAAACCCTAATCCAAGCAAATCAAGCATGAAATACAAAACACTTGCACACTTGCACCTCTAGAGTTAACTCCACTTTGTTGTCTTAAATAAATGGTCATGATATACATGTGAAACACTTTAGCAAAAATATTCAAAAATACAAGATCATAGTTGTAGGTGTTTAGGTATTGGCTTGCATTTTTGGTAAATCCCAAGTATATGTGTGAATGTCATGACTGATGTCATAACATTCTAGTTCAGGTTGTACTAACTCATTAGGTACCTTTGCAGAAAAATATTGCAATTCAAATACTGATGTTTATAAGTGTGTATCTGAGCATTTTTGCAAAATGATCACATTTTGCTAAATCAGTAGACAGGTTTTCTCAGATGTCATAACAGATGTTATGACATCCTGTTCTGAACTAACAGGATTGCAGGATTGGATAAGTCTGAGTTTTTTCAGGAAATAACTCAGTCCTTTCTGAACAGAATCCTGCGTTTTCTGAGGGGTAACCTAGCTCAACCCTAACCTGGTTAATAAAGTCTTGTGACCTGATCTTTAGGTCAAAACGGAATTAACCCTAGGTTTTTGGAAACCCTAACTGAAGTTGCAGCTGCTATATATTCAACAGAGCTGCTGTTTTTCATGGATGGTTTTTATTGATTAGAAGATCATTTGTAATCTGTATAGATTTGTTTATTGTACTCCAAGCAATTATCATTGTGATAAGTGACTTGGAATAGGTTTCCAATTGTAAGGGTTGTGTAGCACTCAAAGCTTTGAAGCAAGAGTGTTTGAATGTTCCTTGACTAAAGCTGTGAAGCAGAGTCAAGTTAGTTGTGTGCATCACTCAAAGCTGTGAAGCAAGAGTGATTGTGTTGCTTGATTAAAAAGCTGTGAAGCTTAATCAAGTGTTTGTTTTTGAAGAGTGTCTTCATCAATTATTATGTCAAATTAGTTTATGTATCACTGCTGTGATTGAGGGGGGGTGAGTTGGTACTCAGGTTTAAGTTGTACTTAGATTGGAATTGCATTGGGTAGGTCTTAAGTGAAGGAGATAAACTGGTAGGTTTATTCCTGAATTAACATCTCTTATAGTGGATTTCCTCCCTGGCTTGGTAGCCCCCAGAGTAGGTGTTGTTGCACACTGAACTGGGTAAACAATTGACTGTGTTCTTTACTGCTTTTGTATTTACTGTCATATAGTAAGTCAGATACGGTGTCATAACATTGGACGTGACATTGAGTATCTGCAGCCAGAATTTCAATTGGTATCAGAGCAGGCACCCTGCCTGTATTACTGGGTGAGATCTAGGGATATCACTTTCTGGCACTATGGACAAAGAAGGAGTTTTTGGAAATAGACCACCCATTCTGGACGGAACCAATTATGACTACTGGAAACCTCGTATGATTGCCTTCCTAAAATCTCTGGACAAAAAGGCTTGGAGAGCTGCTGACAAAGGATGGATTCATCCCACCATAACTGAGAGAGATGGGACAATCAGTCTGAAGCCTGAGGAAGATTGGAGTAAAGAAGAAGATGAGTTAGCTCTGGGAAATTCAAAAGCTCTAAATGCCTTGTTCAATGGAATTGATAGAAACATTTTCAGACTAGTACATCAATATGAACTGGCCAAGGAAGTTTGGGACACTCTCAGAACTACTCATGAGGGCACTTCCAAAGTAAAAATGTCAAGGCTTCAGATGTTGACCACTAAGTTTGAGAATCTAAAAATGATGGAAGATGAAACCATTCATGAGTTTCACATGAACATCTTGGAGATTGCCAACACCTCAGGAGCACTGGGAGAAAAAATGTCAGAAGAAAAACTGGTGAGGAAGATTCTCAGATCCTTGCCTAAAAGATTTACAATGAAGGTAACTGCCATAGAGGAAGCCCAGGACATTTGCAAGTTGAAAGTGGATGAACTTATTGGGTCTCTTCAGACTTTTGAGATGGGGATCACTGATAATGGTGACAAGAAGAACAAAAGCATAGAACTTGTATCCAACACTGATGTTGAATACAAGGAGGATGAAGAAGAAAACATATCTGAAGCTATTGCCATGCTTGGAAGACAATTCAACAGGCTCATCAAAAGAATGGACCCAAAGTCAAGGTCTAATGTTCATAACATTCCCTCTGACATTGACAGTTCCAGCAGAAGACCAAGGTCAGAAGATAAGGGAAACCAAGGCAGAGGTATTCAATGCCATTGATGTGAAGGATATGGACATATTCGAGCTGAATGTCCTACCTTTCTTAAGAAGCAAAAGAAAGGAATGACTGTTACTTGGTCTGACTATGATTCAGAAAGTAATTCTGAAGAAGAATCTGCCAAACTAGTTACTGCCCTAACTAGTGTTTGTACTTCTGAAAGTGACACTAGTGATGAAGAAGTGACATTTGAAGAACTGGCTGATACCTACAAGAAATTATGTATCAGAAGTGCTGAAGTCTGTGTACAGAATGAGAAACAATCAAAACTCATTATCAAACTGGAGGCTGAAAAAAGGGCGAATCTTGAAACTATAAGTCATATAGAAGGAGAAGTTCAATTGCTGAACTCACAACTGAATCAAATGACCAAATCTGTCAAGATGTTGACCAATGGAACAGACAAATTGGAAGAGATCCTTCAGGCTGGACAAAATATGGGAAATAAATCTGGACTAGGATTTATGGAAGCAAAGAAATATGGTACTGGTAAGCAAATGTCAAAACGGATGTCTCAACACAACTCTCAACATCAGGGACAGAGACATATGAAGAAGAGGTACCAAAGATGGAAATGTCATCATTGTGGGAGATATGGTCACATAAAGCCCTTCTGCTTCAGACTACATGGATATCCTAATCAGAACTCAGGTGTCAAACCTAAGTCTAAAAAGGTACTTCATGTTCCTAAATGGAAGAAAAAGGCTGTTGCACTGATAGCTCACACTTCCCTGAGGGTCTCTGCAAAGGAAGATTGGTACTTTGACAGTGGATGTTCCAGACACATGACTGGATTCAAAAATCTCCTCAATAATGTTATGCCTCACACCACCAGTTTTGTGACCTTTGGAGATGGTGCTAAAGGTGAAGTCAAAGGAGTTGGTAATTTGGAATGCCCTGGAGTTCCAAGTCTGAATAAAGTACTGCTGGTGAAAGGGTTGACTGCTAATCCCATTAGTATCAGTCAATTATGTGATCTAGGATTCAAGGTCAACTTCTCAAGATCTGAATGTCTAGTAATTAATAAAAAACTAGAAGTTATAATGAGAGGAATCAAATCCAAAGATAACTGTTACGTGTGGCAGCCTGAGAACACTGTTATCTCCACTGTGTGTCAAATCATCAAAGAAGAAAAAGAGATGAAACTGTGGCAGCATAAGCTTGGTCTCCTTCATCTAGGAAGAATGAAAAGAGCTATTTCTATGGAAGCTGTCAGAAGATCTCCAAAACTACAGGTTGATAATATCTGTGATGTGGCAAATAAACTTGAAGAAGAATGTGTTGTCAGAACCTTAAGTCATCTTGACAAGGATGTTGGAAATAACAAGTCAAATAAATTCTGTTCTCAAAACATCTGGTCAAAACAGATGCTCCCTGAGTACAATGTTACACAAGATGTTGTGACATTATGGTGTGACAATCTGAAAACAATCAACATTTCCTTGAATCCTATTGACTTTGAAGAGAAGAAGTCATTTAAACTGGAACATAGTTTCTCTAAGCTTCAGCTAACTGATTCTTCTACCAAGGCTCTTGTTGGAAATAAACTTGAAAATTTGAGGGGCAGGTTGGGTATTCACCAACATGAGAAATTATAGCAATTAATTTTGCTTAAAACAAGGGTTGAAGGGATTAATTTTATTAAGTCTATATTTAGTGGGTTAATCATATTCTTTCACAATTCCTTCAAAAGCCTTAAGAAGTTGAAGAGACTCCCTTTTATCCCCTACCTCTCAGTTCCTTGCAACCTGTTTTCTCCTCCAAATCAAAGATTTTTCTCAAACTGCTACCATTACTCAAAGTCAATCAAAATGTCTCAGACATCGTCTTCAACCATGGAGACCTCGTCTTCCTCATCATCGTCATCATCTGACCAAGATTCTAGGGCAATCACTACATGCATAGAATCTGAAGTTCTTGAGGTCACTCCTCTCAGGGAGATGGCAACTGACCCAGCCAGAGTCAAAAAGCTCAGAACCAGACATGCAGGAAGAGCTCAAGCTACAGCCTCTGGTAATTCTTCTCATCCTTCGTCTTCTGTACCTAATAGAGAAGGAACAGTTCAAGTACACCAAGCTATTGCTAGGCTGGTTACTAGCATACTGAGTGGCAACCAATCTGTACCGGGGATTTCTATCCCTTTAAATCAATCAGAAAGTCCAAATGTGGAAGGTTCTGAAAATGTAGATGTCACTGAGGATGTTGTGACACCAAAAGACAACATTCAGAATCCCTCTGAAAAGGCTGCTGATCCACCTATCATTGATGTGGATGAAGATTACTCAGATAATGAACTGATTGCTAATGTGAACCCTAGCATAGCTAGGAGATTGATGAAAAGAAAGAGTAGTCAGAATGATAAACCTGATGCTAAGAAATCCAAGGCTGAAGGGATGGCTGAGAAAAGTATTCAGACAAAAGGGAAGAAGGCCCAGGTGCAGACTGCTAGACAACCAATCTCTAAGAAAAGTAAAGAACCTGAAACTTCTGATTCTGATGATGAATCAGAATTTGAGATTGATATTGAAGAAACTCCCATCAGAAGGAAGCTCCCCTCCAGCAAGATTGCTAGAGTGCCTGAAGTGCCAACAGACAACATCTCTTTTCATCATCCTGACAATGCAAACAGATGGAAGTATGTTTGCTTAAAGAGAATAGCCTTGGAGAGAGAACTCAACAATGATGCCTTGGAGTGCAAAGACATCATGGATCTGATCAAGAATGCTGGGCTAATGAAGACAGTGATAAAGTTTAACAAATGTTATGAAAATCTGGTTAAGGAGTTTGTAGTGAACTTGTCAAATGATTATGCTGATGGAAGGTCAGCTGACTTTGAAAGTGTCTTTGTTAGAGGAAGAAGGGTCAAGTTCTCTCCATCAGAAATCAACAAGTTTCTTGGAAGAACAAATAAGGACTGTCCTGATCTAGAGGCAACTGACAATGAAGTTTGTCTAACCATCACAGCCAGGCAAGTAAAGTGCTGGCCCTTGAAAGGGAAGCTGAATGCTAGTAAACTCAGCATGAAATTTGCCATCTTGCATAAAATAGGAGCAGCCAACTGGGTGCCTACAAATCACAAATCAACTATCTCCACCGGATTGGGGAGATTTATCTATGCTGTGGGAACCAAGACTGCTTTTGACTATGGGAGGTACATCTTTGAACAAACTTTAAAGCATGCTGGCAGTTATGCTGTCAAAGGACCAATTGCCTTTCCCTCCCTCCTTTGTGGAATCATCCTTGCACAATTCCCTGATATTCTTGTGGCAAGAGATATAGTCTGCAAAAGAGCTCCTGCCCTTGGCCTGCACTACAAACTGTTTCAGGGATCTCATGCTCCAGACATTGTCATAACATCAGCTGAGACATCGTCTGTAAAGACCCAGTCCAAGACATCAGATGTCATAGGTGTTCTAAAAGAAACTTGCAAAGAGCTGGATGCTAGAAAAAGGACCCTAGAAATTCTAATTGCCAGGCTAGAAAAGGAGGAAGCTGAAGAAAGCAGAAGGGAAGAAGGTGTAGAAGCTGAAGGACAGCTCAACATTGAAGAAACTAGCTCCTCTGAGTCTGATGACAGTGCTTGAAGGTTGATTGTTGTTTGGTGGTGTTGCTGGTTGGTTGCTGATATCTGGTGGAGTTTGGAAGTGTATTCTGTGTTGTCTGCTGCTGATCTTATTATTTTGTTTTGGATAACTGTATAATCTTCTGAACATGTATCTTTGGCCCATTTGTGGCTAAAGAGGGGGAGAATATTTGACATTCTATTTTTTTGCTGTCACTTATTTCTGCTGCTATCTATCTCTGATTGTTTAGGGTCTTTAGCCAAAAATCTGCCAAAGGGGGAGTTTGTAGGTGTTTAGGTATTGGCTTGCATTTTTGGTAAATCCCAAGTATATGTGTGAATGTCATGACTGATGTCATAACATTCTAGTTCAGGTTGTACTAACTCATTAGGTACCTTTGCAGAAAAATATTGTAATTCAAATACTGATGTTTATAAGTGTGTATCTGAGCATTTTTGCAAAATGATCACATTTTGCTAAATCAGTAGACAGGTTTTCTCAGATGTCATAACAGATGTTATGACATCCTGTTCTGAACTAACAGGATTGCAGGATTGGATAAGTCTGAGTTTTTTCAGGAAATAACTCAGTCCTTTCTGAACAGAATCCTGCGTTTTCTGAGGGGTAACCTAGCTCAACCCTAACCTGGTTAATAAAGTCCTGTGACCTGATCTTTAGGTCAAAATGGAATTAACCCTAGGTTTTTGGAAACCCTAACTGAAGTTGCAGCTGCTATATATTCAACAGAGCTGCTGTTTTTCATGGATGGTTTTTATTGATTAGAAGATCATTTGTAATCTATATAGATTTGTTTATTATACTCCAAGCAATTATCATTGTGATAAGTGACTTGGAATAGGTTTCCAATTGTAAGGGTTGTGTAGCACTCAAAGCTTTGAAGCAAGAGTGTTTGAATGTTCCTTGACTAAAGCTGTGAAGCAGAGTCAAGTTAGTTGTGTGCATCACTCAAAGTTGTGAAGCAAGAGTGATTGTGTTGCTTGATTAAAAAGCTGTGAAGCTTAATCAAGTGTTTGTTTTTGAAGAGTGTCTTCATCAATTATTATGTCAAATTAGTTTATGTATCACTGCTGTGATTGAGGGGGAGTGAGTTGGTACTCAGGTTTAAGTTGTACTTAGATTGGAATTGCATTGGGTAGGTCTTAAGTGAAGGAGATAAACTGGTAGGTTTATTCCTGAATTAACATCTCTTATAGTGGATTTCCTCCCTGGCTTGGTAGCCCCTAGAGTAGGTGTTGTTGCACAGTGAACTGGGTAAACAATTGACTGTGTTCTTTACTGCTTTTGTATTTACTGTCATATAGTAAGTCAGATACGGTGTCATAACATTGGACGTGACATTGAGTATCTGCAGCCAGAATTTCAATAGTCCCTCGATGACGCTACGAATGTTGCCTTCAAAAGGATCTTAGACCCTTAAGAAAAATGATAAGGTATCTCACAACATTGCATTTTATGACTATACGATGACCCACGCTCATCCCTTCACATCCAACGATAGGGCTTCGTATCAATCAATAGTAAGATTGCAACATCTAAAGGAGGAGGAAATGAACAAAAGACTTTTTGAGTAGGTAGAACGTTCTTAGTTGCTTGCTCACAATCCATCTTCAAAAACAAACATCTTTTCAAACACACCAAACACATTCAAAACATGAAATATTTTCAAAAAGTCCAACTCTTTGTATGCATTCTTATAGAGACGAGAATCATTATAAAGTTTGCCTAAACGAAGGCGCTTTTCAAAAATACTTTCAAAACTCACCACAAACACATTTCAAACAAAGAAATTTCAAAAGTGATCTAGAAAGAAACTAAGAGCCCATAGATAACTATGGATGAAAAGGGTGCTAACACCTTCCCTTTTCATAATCTACCCCCTGAACTCAAGAAAATTCTCAAAAGGTCTTTCTTGTTCTTTTCACCCTTTCCTTTATGGGATAAAAGAAAAGTCAGTGGAGACTCTTGCTATCCGCAACAATTGCGATCAAATGCAAAACAACCAAGTCAGTTCTCCCACCATATCACAGTGAGGAACTTTTAATGAGGAGAGAAAGAGAATATAATAAGGAAATAAGGATTATATTACTCACTTGAATTGTTACAAATAATGATATAAACTATGACTATTTATATATACCTAACTTGTACACTAAGTAGGCTAACAAACCCTAATTGGGCTTGGGCTTAGGTTACACAACATGGATTAGGGTAAATATATCAACACACCCCCTTAATCCAAGTTACCGAACATACTCAAAAATAGTTAATCTGAACTATTTCTAATTTCTTTCTCAAATTTAGGAATCTGTCAATCTTTAATCCTTTGGTGAAAATTCCGGCCAACTATGCTTCAGTAGAGAAATTCCTAACTTCAATTTCACCTTGATTTACCTTTTCCCCCAAGAAGTGAAATCTAGCTTCGATATGCGTACTTCTTCCATGTAGAACTTGATTATTTACCAGATTTATGGTTAACTTATTGTCGATTTGCAACACAAGAGGTTTCTTGACTTCGACAACCATTTCTTTAAGTATCGATCTGATCTAAATTGCTTGACATGTAACATAGGATCCTGCTATATATTCAGCTTCACACGATGACAATGCCATAACATGTTTCTTTTTAAAACACCATAAGATTGGGGCACAAATACTTGAAAGAAATATCCGGTTGTGCTTCTTCAATCTTCCTTATCTCCAAACCAATCATCATCTGAAAAAAGTAATTGTTGGTTCTTTTCCTTCAGAATCTCGTCGAAATAGAATTACATAGTCTATCGATCCCTTCAAATATCTCAGGATTCTTCTTGCAACCTTCATATGTGACACCCTTGGTTCACTCATGTATCTGCTAACTAATCCTACTATGAAACCTATATGAGGTCGACTTCTGTACACATATCTCGGAGATCCCATAATTTGTTTGAACAAAGTTACATTGACTTTGTCTTCATATCCATGCTTCTCTAACTTCAAGTTTGGTTCGAAAGGTGAAGATGCAAGATTGAAATCATCCATTCTAAATATCTTAAGTATCTCTTTGACATACTTCCTTTGATGTAGCACCATACCTTACTTAGACATTTGAAATTCCATGCCTAGGAAATAAGACAATTTTCCTAGATCCGGCATTTCAATATCCTTTATAATCATCTCTTTGAACTTCGACAAGTTCTCCAAGCTATTTTCAGTTACCAGCAATTCATCGACATATAAGCAGATGTTTGTTATATCTTATGCTACAACCTGAACATAGACACCATATTCAGACTTGCATTTTACATATCCTAATTCGACTAAGTATGAGTCGGTCTTCTTGTTACATGCCCTAGGTGTCTACTTGAGACCATAGAGCAATTTGTGAAACTTATATACTTTACTTGTTTCCTTATGAATTACAAAATTAGGAGATTTATGACTTAGACCTCTTCGTCTAAAGGACCATTTAGAAATGCTGACTTCATATCTACGTGAAATGTCGACCAGCCCTGGTTACATGTCAATGCTACCACTAGTTGAACAGTCTCAAATCTTTCTACTGGAGCAAATACTTCAAAGTAATCGAGGTCTTCTATTTGAAGAAACCCTAGAGCTACTAATCTTTCTTCATGTCTTGTTATCGACCCATCAGCATTGTGTTTCAACTTGAACACCCAGGTTACTTTGATAGCTTTTGTTTGTGTTGGAAATTCGACTAACTCCCATGTGTTGTTTCTTTCGATTACATGTAACTCTTCTACCATGTCTAACTTCCACTATTGAATCTTTAAAGCCTCGCTATAGTTGATTGGTTCAACACATGCAAGTAAAGCAAAATGAACTAATTCTCCATCTGGTGTTACTTAATCATCACCAGTTACTCCATAGTCTTGAAGTCTAATTGGTCAAACTCTAGTTCTTTGAGGTATTTGGCTTGTGCTAGCCACACCCTCTTCGACTTTCATTATGTCGGGAATGTTAGCAACTTCTTCGACTTCGACTGGAATATCAATAATGTCTTCGACTTCGACTACATCTGGTTCTTTGTCGAAACCATAACTCATCAATGGCTTATTAATTGGATTGAATAGCCTGTATGCACCCGTTTTATGATATCCTACCAGAATCATAGGTTCAATGTTGTCATCAAGATTCATTCTTCTCGCATTAGGAACATGCTTGTAACACATAGAGCCAAACACCTTCAGATGAACCACTGATGGAAGTTTTCCACTCCACACTTCTTCGAGAACCTTATTCTTCAATTTCTTGATAGGGCACATGTTCATAATATAAACTGCAGTCGGAGCAGCTTCTCCCTATAAGTATTTTAGCAAATTCTTCTACTTCAGCATGCATCTCGCCATATCCAATATGGTTTTGTTCTTCTTTCTGCAATTCCATTATGTTGAGGCATATAAGGAGCATTAACCTCATGATCGACACCATGTTCTGCATAGAAATATTCAAACATCTTGGATGTCTATTCTCCACCTCCATCTGTTCGCGGAACTTTGATCTTATTCTCACTTTGGTTTTTGTCAAGTATCTTGAATCTCTTAAAGATTTCGAATACTTCATTCTTTCTTTTGATCACATATATCCACAACTTTCGACTAAACTCATTGACAAACTAAACAAAATACATGTTTCCACCAATGGTATGTTCTTCAAATTGAACACATACATCTGAATGTACCACTTCGAGTATGTAGGATGATCTCGTTGGCATAGTTGAAATAAATAAATATATGGATTGCTTTCCGACTAAACAACCTTCATAGAGTTTGTCAGGCATCTCAAGACTTGGGATACCAGTTACCATATCTTGAGTAATCAGTTGATTGAGTGATTGAAATCCAGATTTCCAAACCTCAAATGCCAAAACCAACGGTCCTTATGGTCGACAACATATTTTAGACATTATACTTCTGTCGAACTGATCATAGTCTTAAATGTCCTGTTCTTCGATAACGGAGATTTTAAGACCAAATTGTTATGGGTGTCGAACAATTTTAAAGCTCCATCTTTCATAACAACTGAGAAAACTTTTTCGACCAACTGTCCAACACTTAGCAGGTTGCACTTGATTATAGGTACATAGGATACATCTTTGATCATAGCTTTCCCTCTATTACTCATTTTAAAAACTATGTTACAAATACATTCTGCTTGCAATGAAATATTATCAGCAAGTTTTACATTGCTCTTCTTTTACTCGTCGAAATCTGCCAACCACACCTTTTGACCAGTCATGCGATTCGAGCAGCCTGAGTTGAGGAACCAGATCTTGGATTCGACATGGTTATTTTATATTACAGCCATAACCACCATACCTTTAGAATCATCTGATTCTTGGCATGCAAAGTTTTCTCCTTCGTCCTTGCCTATCGATCTCTTGTCTTTCCAGTACCAACAATTCTTGGCGAAGTGATCCCACTTTTCACAGTTATAACTGATAAGTGCAAATTGTAGTTATTTTTATATATACGTTTTGTTGCACTTATCGACTTTTTGTTGTAAATATCATTGAATAAACCTGATTTTTGTGTAAATACGTTTAGTTTGTGTTTATTTGTGTTTTTGTGTACATAGTATATTGTTTGATTTTCTTTCCATTCATTTTGTATGTATTTGTTGCATTTTGGAGCATTGAGGAATAAAGTGTCGAAGTCCCGACTCCGGATGTGCATTTTCGGAATAAAAGACTAGTTTTGGGACATTCTGTCCAGGAGAGCCTGCTTAGTGTGCAAAGGCCAATAAGCGTGAGTATCGTTCAACGCATTTTGTAGCGCGCTGCTTGCATTTGACAATTTGGCAGAACCAACATTTTGAAGCCCGCTTAGTGCGGTTTAGGTCGGTTTGATGTGTTAAATAATGAAGTAGTGCTTAGCGCGGCCTGATGAGTTTAGTTTTATAAAAATAGATTTTATTCATTTTTAGGTTATGGTTTTGGGGAATTTTTTGCTCCCAACTCCATCAACCTGTAAATTTTGTTAGGATTAGCTTAGATAAAAACTATGGAGCTTTCATACGGATGATCCGGGGTAGATTGATCTTCGATCGGAACTGACAAACCGGTAGATCTGTGGTTCGTTTCTCTCCCTCTTTGTGTATTCTCTATTGGTTGGGTTTGTATGTATATTTTCTTTGAACTGGTGTATATTTGTTGCCCTTGGAGTTATATTAAACTTGCTTTACAAATCTTTATAGATTGTTGTCTTGGATTTTTACTTTGTGTTAGGGATTTGAGTTGTTATAGACATATACTGCTTAGATTCTTATCTAGGATGATTATCTGCTAGTTTCTGAACTCTAGAGATAGATTTAGAGATGACATCTACTTAGATATCAGAGCTTAATGCCTCTATGTTGTTTGTGTCTCTCTGAGATATCGATACAGGAAATCATGGTTGACTTCTATTTTGTTTAGGTGGTTGAGAGATTGCTATCGAAGTGATGCAGTAGGCCTCTCAATTTCGTTTAGAAATGACTTGGGTTGTGGGTGATACGTAGAGACATTGATGAATATTGTAGGTTGAGTATAACAGGTCGATAGGTTTAAGTCTGTGAGAAGTAGTATATATGCATGCTTGATAAGTTATTCCTTTTTCCTTTTTTTACATTTATTTTCTGTTAATACATTTTCTTTACAACCCATTCATCCCAAACTCATTAACGACAGATTTGTCAAACAGAAAATCAATAACAAATCTCTGTGCACACGATACGATATAACCTATATCACCCGGTAAATTAAATACTTTACTTTTTGCTTGCCGTTATACTGCCGCAACAAAATGGCGCCGTTGCTAGGGATTTGCTCTATTGTTATGGCATTGCGATAATTCTTTTGTTTTTGAGTTTTGTAATTAATGTATATGTTGTATAGAAATTGTACATTAACTTGTATATGATACTTGTGCATATACGTGTTTTTCTTTGTTTTCAAGCATTATTGTAAATTGTCTAGTTCTCGTAACGTTTGTTGTGTGGATGTTATGACACTTTCTTTAGGTTTGCACGGTGTGAAAATACCATGGCATGACGAGAGGAGGTTACTAGCTTGTATAATAAAGGCGTCGAGCTTACGGTGTAAAACAAACATGTTTTTTTTGTATTCGTTTTTGTTATGTGTTGACTTGTATTTTAACAAGTTGAAATTGGACTTGTTTTAAAATTTCAAATTTTCACTTTTCAACTTGTTAATTCACTTTCTATTGTTTGTTTCGTTATAAAGATTTGTGTTTTTCTGCAAGCTTGTCGTGTTTAGCTTGAGGAAGTTTGTATGTTGTAAATATTTTGTACATTGAGGTTGTTTAGGTGATTGTGGAGCTGCATTGCAGCTGCACCAGTTGTTGTCCTGTTTTTCTGCAACTAGTGTAGCGTGCTAAGCGCGCTCTGTGTCGCTTAGTGCGCTCTGTTGTGCAGAACCAGTGAACTATTTTTAATTTTTCGCTTGGTTTTTCGTTTCCCACTTCCACCTAGGCTTTAAATAGTAAATAACGTTAATATTTTTAATTCTTTATTTTGTTGTTTGGACTCAATTTTGGCTAGATAGCTTGAGGTCGCTTTTGGTAATTTTCCAAGTTTGAGTGTTTTAACTTGTGAATGTGTGGTAATGATTTTGTTAAATTTTTGTACACGTTCGAGGTATATGTTTATCTCTTTCTATACTTTATCATATTTATGATACTTAGATGTTTTACAATTTTTATGTCATTCATTCTTTTGTATACTTGTTTATTTGAGAGTCACTTTAGTTCCTACCCTTTTTTTGAGGTAGCTTTCCATTTATCACATATGCTGGAGACCACAATCCTTGTTTTAACTAGATTTTATTATGCTTAATCTTTTGTTTATATTGTTTGTATTAAAGCATTAACATGATCAAGGAATTTTTTGTTCCATTTTGAGCACAACTACCTTGGCCAAATAGTCAATTCCCCTTGTGAGTGTGTGATCATTAGTAACCCCTTTGAGCTTTTGTCGATATCCATGTTGTATTTGTTAAATGCTTGTCTATGAGTGTTTAGTTTCTCTTTTTGCATAGATGTTGATTCATTGTTTTCTTGAATCCTCAACCATTGTTTTTGTTTGAATTTTACCTTACCTTAGAAAGTAGGGAGTATTCACTTTAATGTATGGTTGAATTCAAGTTGGGGAGAAAAATGATTGTGTATTTATTGGTTGATTGCTATGAGGCTGAGAAAAAGAAAGAAAAAGAAGGGGAAAAAAGGGGTGAAAAAGAAAGAAAGAAAGAAAAATTGAAAAAAAAGTTTTGAAAAAGAAAAATAAAAAGAGTTTGAAATAATATTGTGTTAATAAGTGATGTGTGTTTGGTGTAACACATGGGGTGAAAAAGAAGTTTGATTGAAATTCTATTGTTTGAAACTTTGGTGAATTGATCACTCCCTTAGATTTAGGTAAGTTTTTGTTTCGATTAGCCTTAGGAATTATCTCTTGTTTGTTAATCCAAGCCACACTACAACCTTGAAAAGCCCTTGATATTCTTGCTATTTGATTTCAATAAAAAATTTTGGATGAATGTATAATTTAGTCTATTATTTGCAAGATTGTTGGATGAGTGAAAATATCCTATTTTTTTGTATTTTTCATCTACGATGATTGTTTTTGCTATGTGTGATTCATTTGTGAACTAGTGTAATTTTAGAATGTTTGGCATAATTTTTGTATTTAGCATTTGTTTCATGTTTATTTTATCGTCGTAGTTTAGTGGTAAGTATATTTCTTCGTGTGTACTATTTTTCAGTTGAACCATTGCATTTATTTTCCGTTTTCAAAACTTGTTGATTCATGATTCATTGGTTTATTACTTTTAGTTCTTTGAGTTGTTTGGCATTGTTTGAGGACAAACAAGTTCAAGTTGGGGAGAGTTTGATAAATGCAAATTGTAGTTATTTTTGTATATACTTTTTGTTACACTTATCGACTTTTTGTTGTAAATATCATTGAATAAATCCGACTTTTGTGTAAATACGTTTAGTTTATGTTTATTTGTGTTTTTGTGTACATAGTGTATCGTTTGATATTTTTCCATTCATTTTGTAGGTATTTGTTGCATTTTGGAGCATTGAGAAATAAAGTGTCGAAGTCACGGCTCTGAACACGCATTTTCGGAATAAAAGACCAGTTTTTGGACATTCCGTCCAGGAGAGCCGCTTAGTGCGTAAAGGCCGCTAAGTACGAGTGCTGCTCAGTGTATTTTGTAACGCGCTGCTTGCGTTTGACAATTTGGCAGAACCAGTGTTTTGAAGCCCGCTTAGCGCGGTTTAGGTCAATTTGATGTGTTAAATAATGAAGTCGCGCTTAGCGCGGTCTGCTAAGTTTTGTTTTATAAAAACAGATTTCATTAATTTTTAGGTTATGGTTTTGGGGAAGTTTTTGCTCCCAACTCCATCAACCTGTAAATTTTGTTAGGATTAGCTTAGATAACAACTATGGAGGTTGCATACAGATGATCCGTGGTGGATTGCTCTTTGATCGACGCTGACAAACTGGTAGAATTGTGGTTCATTTCTCTTCCTCTTTGTGTATTCTCTATTAGTTGAGTTTGTATGTATATTTTCTTTGAACTAGTGTAAATTTTCCGTCCTTGGCGTTATATTAAACTTGCTTTATGAATCTTTGTAGATTGTTGTCCTAGATTTTAACTCTGTGTTAGAGATTTGAGTTGTTATAGACATATACTGTTTAGATTCTTATCTAGGATTATTATTTGTTAGTTTCTGAACTCTAGAGATAGATTTAGAGCTGACATCTACTTGGGGATCAGAACTTAATGCCTATGTGTTGTTTGTGTCGCTTTGAGAGATCGTCAATACAAGTGAGCATGATTGACTTCTATGTTGTTGAAGTGGTTGAGAGATTGCTACCGAAGTGATGCAGTAGACCTCTCAATTTGGTTTATAAATGACTTGGGTTGTGAGTGATACGTAGTGACATTGGTGAATATTGTAGGTTAAGTATAACAGGTCGATAGGTTTAAGTCTGTGAGAAGTAGTATATATGCATGCTTGATAAGTTATTCCTTTTTCCTTTCTTTTTTTATATTTTTTTTTGTTAATACATTTTCTTTACAACCCATTAATCCCAAACTCATTAACGATAGATTTATCGAACGGCGAATCAATAATCAATCTATGTGGACACGATATGATATAACTTATATCACCCGATAAATTAAATACTTTACTTTTTGCTTGCCGCAATACCACCACAACAATAACACTACACACTTTTTTATCTTCTTTGTCCTTTCGATAGTTTCCTCCTCTTTTTTTCGACGATTCAGAAGCTCTATCTTCGACCTGATGCTTGTGAGGGTTTGACCAAGACTTATTTCCCTGAGTCTTGTCGACTTTGCCTTTGAATTTGTTGAAATAACCATTCCTTTTCCATGACTAAACTTGTAGAGCTTGTATCGAGTCTTGAACTCATTTCCTTTCGACAATATTAATCTCATGCGCTTCCAACGAACCAACCAAATCTTCCAGTTTTAGGGTTTCAAGTTAATTGAATTCTTGAATAGCTACGATGACGTGATCAAAGTGAGAGGCCAATGTTCGCATTACCTTCTCAACTATCATCTTATCAGTTATAGTTTCACCATGACCCTTAATGGGATGGACGAGTTTTTGGACCTTCGACACATATTTACAACTTTTTCGTCTTCTCTCATCGACAATAATTCATATTGTCGACACAAGGTCTACAATTTGACAACCTTGACTTTCTCACTTCCTTCATAATACTTGACCATAATATCCCCATGCCTCCTTCGCCTTTTTAGCATGAGAGAGTTTGTCGAAGTTAGCAGCATCGACCGCCGTCTGAATGCAATAAACAACCTTGCAATTTTTCTTCTTGACTTCATTGTGGGCAATTTTTATGATTCGGTTGCATATGCAGCCAGCGCAGGAATGTCGTCGGTAACTACTTCTAGGGTATCATGGAAGCCAAATAAGGATTGCATCTGTTTTTTCCATCGGATCTAATTTTTGCCGGCAAACATTGAAAGAGAATTCAGAATGCCCTTATCACCTACCATCTTCGCAGAGATTTATTCACTTTCCCTAGAAACACGATCTCTGACGTGAAGTTCTTGAAAACACGATCAAGAACAATAATTGAAAGCTTTGGATATCATTTTATTAGTGCGTAAGACACTTTTAGTGAGAAGAGAAAGAGTGAATAATAAAGAAATAAAAATTATATTATTCACTTGAATTGCTACAAATAATAATACAAACTATAACTATTTATATACACCTAACTTATACCTTAAATAGACTATTAAGTAACCGCTAATAAGACTTATACTTACCATACATAACTTGAAGTAGCTTTAATATCTCAACGGTCGTAGTAGCCCCTGCCCCCATTTCCCAGTTGTTACGGGTGGCCCGTAGTGCATGCTACATCCCAAGTAGCCACTACCATCCAATTTTTCCATTTTTGTTATTAAATCATTTCATTTTTTGGGTACTTTGAAAATCAAGCAAATTTTTAGGTTTTGTTGCTTGTTCTTAACTTTGATTTTTTTTCTTCTTTCTTTTGGGTGTGTGAAAATGGATTTGGAGTAATGTGATGTGATGTTTGGAAATTTTGTTCAATTTCTAGCCTATTAAATTTATTTTGATTTTGATTTTATTTTGGTCTGTTTTTTTTTTTTTTGTTGAAGATTGTAAGTTCCATACAAAACAAGATAAGCTGAAAGGAATTTGATATCTAAGTGTGTTGTGGTTAAAGGAGCTCTCCTTCAACAAGTTGTTCAAGCCCTTTGCAACATTCTTATTAGAAAATTTAGGAAATTTTAAATGATTTATGAAGATGAAGGAGAAGAAAAGGAATTGTTTACCAACATACACCCCTTTTAACAACTATATCCCAATATACCACACCTTTCAACCATAATTCCCAATATACCATCTTTTCAAAAAAAAAAAATTGGAATTAGGAGGCTCCGCCCAATGGATGGGCGGATGTTCTCAAAAATACACAGCTTCCGCCCATTGCATTGGCGGAGCTGTGTGAGCAACGTTTTTTTTTTAAAAATAATTTTAAAAATATATTAAAATTGCTGATAAATTAAAAAATAATATATTTGTATAAAATGAATTTGATATATTCAATTTTAAGTCATTTTAATAAAATTATTAAAATATTAAAATTTTAATATACAAAAAAAATTTATTTTAATGTAATTTTAAAAATAAATTAAAATTATTATTAAGTAAGAAGTCAATATATTTGTATAAAATGAAATTGAAAAATTCAAATTTAAGTCATTTTAAGTAAATTATAAAAATATTAATATACAAATAAAATTTATTTTAATGTAATTTTAAAAATAAATTAAATTTATTATTTAGTAAGAAATCAATAAATTTGTATAAAAAGAAATTGAAAAATTCAAATTTTAAGTCATTTTAATGAAATTATTAAAATATTAAAATATTATTATACAAATAAAATTTATTTTAATGTAATTTTAAAAATAAATTAAATTATTATTAAGTAAGAAATCAGTGTTAAAATATTAATCATAGAAAGGGTCATGTTATTTTATTATTGCAGTGCGGCTCCGCCCCTGCAATGGACGGAGGGTTTTATTCATTTTATTATTTTATTATTTCAGTACGGTTCCGCCAGTGCGATGGGCGGAAGCTTTCGTAATTTTATTATTTATTTACGGCTCCGTCACGTTAATGGGCGGAGGGTTTTATTATTTTATTAATTTAATATTTTTGTTGTGACCTATAAATATCGTTGATGTTGAATGATCCAAGCTACACTTAAATTTTTTTCTTTAGTTGTATCTTAAAAATGTCTTCAACATCCGGGGAGTTTTCAATGTTTCCATATATGAAAAGAGACGCAGAACTTATTTTTTCTCCAGTAAAGCCTCCGATGAAGATCAAATTGTTGAACACGCAGACATTTGAGCAGCTGCATAGGCACTTGGAGGGATGGTTAGGGGAAGAAATTGCCCAAGGTGAAAAGATTCGGAAAATAGAGAGGTTAGTTACGGTGCCTGGCTTAAATGGACCCACTCGTTCTTGGAGACTTGTTCACAACGACGCATGTGTTCTTATGATGATGCTTCAACAAAAAGACATTGTGTTGCTGATTGTAATATCCTAGAAATGGTTATGTCCTTGTTTGAACATGTTGATGTTGTTTACGTTTAATGTTGTTGCTAAGTTCTACTATTCGTCTCAGTATTTTAATTTATGTGTTGTTTTTTCGAATTATTATTTATATTAAATGCAGAAGTATTAGTGAAATGAAACATAATAACTCGGTGTCATTATACATACAACTTTGCAGATTGATAACAAAATAAATAACTAATTATTACTAGTTCCTACATTGGGGCATCGCGTTCGGTTGTGACCTGGAAGACGACACAATGTGCATTTTCTCTCCAACTTATCATACGCGTCCATTTCTGTTGTAATACGGGTGCTCACGGGACGACCTTTCTTGTTCCTCCGCATAACTGGATTATGGCAAATTTGATCTCCCTCATAAGTGGGCCAATACTCATTGTATGGTAGAACTGGAAAGCTCGTGCTGTAAACCCCAAATAAGTTCGCAACCTTGTAAACGTCAGACAACAGAAGAAATGCGTCTTGGCGTACCACAGAACATGCAGCGATAACATGTGAACAAGGAACACGGTATGCTTGAAACTTTCCGCAGTCACACCATCCTTCCATTAGGTTGACCTTGTAACGCCCCAATGGCTTCCCCTCACCGTGGTTAATTGTCTCCTTCACACTGAAAGTGTTATTATTATAGTCAAAAATGCTTACTTGATGTGTGGCGGATTTAGACGTCTCTTCTTTCATCACCTTCACGCACCGTTCTGTAAATGTTTGTCCAGAATTCAAAACTGCACTCCACTTTGCACCCCTTTCAGCAAAGAGTGTTCCCATCCTATAGTATGTTGCACTTACTAGCGATGTGATGGGGAGATTACGAGTGCCTTTAAATACGGAATTTAGTGACTCGACAAGGTTTGTTGTCATGTGCCCCCAACGACGACCCTCATCAAACGCCCTCGTCCATTTTTCAACGGGAATTCTATCTATCCACCTCAAAGCATCACCATTAGCCATCCCAACTTCATTACGATAATATTTAAATGTTGGTTGGTTCAGCGCATACCCTACATGTTAAAAAAATATTGGTTAATATAATGGTAAACTATTAACGAGCATGTAATGTTTGCATAAAAAGTACTTACCCATGTTGATTATTTTTTTCCGGAGGATACGGTCCTTGATATCCTTCATAAAATTTTGCGCAATATGCCTGATACAATACACATGGACAGATGTAGTGTTACTCCAACCATTTTCAGGATTGTTATAAGCGCTTTCGATAGATGCATGTCGGTCAGAAATCAAACACAAGCCAGGTTGAGGAGCGACATGCATTCTCAAGTTTTTTAGAAAGAAACCCCAACCATCCGCCGTCTCACCTTCCACTAAGGCAAAGGCAACTGGGAAAATATTGCTGTTTCCGTCTTGTGCTACAGCCATTAGTAGTGTACCTTTGTACCTTCCATATAACCAGGTACCATCAATCTGTAGTAAAGGCTTGCAATATGCAAATCCACGTATGCATGGTTGGAAAGCCCAAAATAGTCGGTGGAAGATTTGTTTCCCAGCAATAATAGTCCTGTCATCTGTATATACCGGTAGTGTTTGCATTTCTACTACAGTGCCTGGAACAAACTTCTTAAGGGCCAACAAGTAATTTGGAAGTTCATTGTATGACTTTTCCCAATTCGTCAAAATTACTTGGCTCCGGGAAATATATGATGCATTTGAATTGAACCAAGATTCCACCTAGAACAAATTCATAAAAAAACTAGAATTTATATTTTATTGTTATTCGCTTGTTTATTATTTCCTGACACAAATGGTAACACAATACATCTAATGTATTTACCATTGCTAGCTGACTTTAATAAAATAGGTAGATACAGTTGGGGATCAGCAGTTTTATCGCATCTATACAGAAACCTCTGTAGATGCGCCAAAAAAGATGTTCATAATTTTGCTGGTTGTTCAACACTAATACAAGCTTGGGGCTGGTCCAGGATGCCGAATCTAGCGCCTAGGAATCGTAATCCTTTTCATTTTCCGTACGCAACCAAGTAAGTCGTTACTACTCCTTTGTCTTAAACTTATATATTATGTGAACAATAATTAACTATTACATATTTTTAGATGGTCTGCCTATGGGATGGATTACGAAAAGACTCCTCATCATTGTGCACCTGGCTATCGGACTTTCATCGATCATTTTGAAGAATCTGATGTAATATTCTTAACCATATTTTAAGTATTACATATTTTATATGGTTCGTTAAACTAATAACTGATTTTTTTAACAGTTTACATGGAGGCCCTATCTGGGACTTGATGATACCGATCCGACCGATAGTCA
The DNA here is from genome assembly GCA_948472305.1 of Vicia faba. Lineage (NCBI taxonomy): Eukaryota > Viridiplantae > Streptophyta > Magnoliopsida > Fabales > Fabaceae > Vicia > Vicia faba. Next base: position 223,952,410 of record OX451735.1, read on the forward strand.
CGTGTGGAGTGCAAAAACATTTATCATATGTTTTACTACTGTTGAAATGCACCATTCTGATCGGGTAAAACTTCAATTTGGCATTAAGCAAGGCATACCGGATGCTCCACAGTGCATGGAGGAGTATCACAAAAGTGTGGTGAACGATCAATGGGCATATAGCAATTGGAAAGATTGTTACAAGCAGGAGCGTCGTCAATGGCATAACCGCGAAAATAAAGTCTTACAAGGAGATGTCATGTCAGAAGAATGTAAGCCAAGTAAGGAATACATGCAATGGTATAAGTCTGTTACAAATTTGTATCTGTCACCAAACAACTTTTTGTATGACCCTCGTAATTTCCCAACATCTTCAAACGTCCAACACACCCAACCATCATCAAGCACTTACACCCAACACAACCAAGAACCTCTCTTCCCAACACAACCATCTTTTACGCAACAACCATTCTTCCCAACACAACCACCATTTACCCCAAGCCAACAATACCATCAACAAAACCCTTCTTCTAACCCAACCCAATGGGGCACCCAACAACAAAACCCTTCATCTAACACCACCCATTGGGGCACCCACCAACAATATCCTTCATCTAACCCCACCCAATGGGGCACCCACCAACAATATCCAACCTCTAACCCCACCCAATGGGGCACCCAACAACAATATCCTTCCTCTAACCCCACCCAATGGGGCACCCAACAAACCCCACAAAATCCCAACTATCAAACACCCCAACAACAAATGCATATTCCCCGACCACAACAATTTACCTCCCAAGATTGTTACCAACCCTCAATAAATAGCCCAATGTCTTCTAATCCCATACCAAATTGGAATTGGGAGGGAACCAAATTAAGTTATGGCAGTGCAGCCGAGACAGACTTTACCAATGAGGACATGATTGAGGAATTTTTAATGGGCGGCTGTGACGCGGGACCTTCAACTTCAACTCAACCACAAAATGAAGAAGGAAATCGCAGAACAGGCCAACGTACTAGACGAGCACCTGCTTGTGGAACTCACCAACGATTGACACGACCCGGTCAAAATCGACAGTAGATGTGATGGGGAGATTATATATGTTAAAATGCAAAAAATTAATTTATGTCCTTTAGTTAAATTATTGTTTATTTATAGTATATTTTGTTTAATTAAAGTGTATTTTATTTAATTTATAATGTATATTATCTAATTATATTAATTTAATTTATAATGTATATTATTTAATTATATGAATTAAATTTATAATGTATATTAATTAATTATATTAATTTAATTTATAATGTATATTATTTAATTATATTAATTTAATTTATAATGTATATTATTTAATTATATGAATTTAATTTAAAATGTATATTATTTAATTATATGAATTAAATTTATAATGTATATTATTTAATTATATTAATTTAATTTAAAATGTATATTAATTAATTATATTAATTTAATTTATAATGTATATTATTTAATTATATGAATTTTATTTATAATGTATATTATTTAATTATATGAATTTAATTTATGATGTATATTATTTAATTATATGAATTAAATTTATGATGTATATTCTTTAATTATATTAATTTAATTTAAAATGTATATTATTTAATTATATGAATTTAATTTATAATGTATATTATTTAATTATATGAATTTTATTTAAAATGTATATTATTTAATTATATGAATTTAATTTATGATGTATATTATTTAATTATATGAATTAAATTTATGATGTATATTATTTAATTATATGAATTAAATTTATGATGTATATTATTTAATTATATGAATTAAATTTATAATGTATATTATTTAATTATATTAATTTAATTTAAATGTATATTATTTAATTATAATGTCATATGAATTTAATTTACAGAATTAAAAAAAAAACGTTTTGGACTCATCCGCCCATCTAATGGGCGGAGCCTCTCTTTTTTTATAAGCATCCGCCCAATGCATGTGCGGTGCCCTAGGAATATACACTCTTCCGCCCATTGCATTGGCGGATCAGTTGTGGCAAAAACGTGTTTTGTTTGAAAAGAGAGTATATTGGGAAATATGAAAGTGTGAGAGGGTATATTGGGATTTAAATGCTAAAAAGAGGGTATGTTGATAAAAAATTCGAAGAAAAGTAAAGAAAAAATATTTTTTTTAAAAAACATTGACTGTTGTTTATGTGTAATATTAAGTCCTTACTAAGTCATTTAATCTCACGTCACAAATCATTTTCATGTCAAATACTATAAATACAAAGTTAACTTTCTGTTAAGAAAATCAAAATTAATAACTTAACTAACAAAACTATAATTAAAAAACTTAACAGTAACATTTATTATTTATTATTTATTAAGAGACAGACATAAAAACAAACATCTTAGTTCAACAACAATTAACCATTCAAAAATCATGTAGATAACGTCAATGGTCTTCATTCCTTTTGGAAGATGACTTGTCCACAAATAACGTTAATGGAAACAAAAATTACATTTTCCGTATTTCATTCACTGACTGAGTCATTACATTTGAAGACGACGTCGAAAATTTCTCTATAAAATTATTTGTAGAAATTGAGTCTAACATCTATGTGGGCCATGGTGAAATGCAACTTCTTGCACCTGTCGAGTATAAAATGTACCTACGTGTATGTGGTTGTTCTTTTGTTTCTTATTCTTTCTTTTTGTATAAAAAGGCTTCGATAATTCAGAGTTTTTGAAGAAAATTAATAAAATTTAGTTAAGTATTGTTTTTAGTCAATAATTGAATTTTGATTTTTCGAAGGATTGATTTTGAATAAAGTTTATCGATAATTTAAGTTCAATCAAATTTTCAATAACTTTAAACTCAATCATTTGTTTATATACATGTGGTTCTAATATGACCCCAAATATTGAACAAGAATAATTTAAACAATTACAACGCATATTTTATCCAAATAATTTTAATTAATTATTTTCATTTTTCAAGCGTGGATAATTTAAATTTATAGTTTTTTTAACTTACTCTAAATTATAATTTTTAAATTGAATCTAATTTAATTATTAATTAAGTAAAAATATTAATTAATTATTAGATTTTTATTATTAGATTAAACTCAATTTAAAGACTATAATTTAGATATGATTTGAAATAAATTGGAAAAAATTATTTTTAAAATAAGTTGATCCTCAAAATATATATATATATATATATATATATATATATATATATATATATATATATATATATATATATATATATATATATATATATATATATATATATATATATATATATATATATATATATATATATATATATATATATATATATATATATATATATATATATATATATATATATATATATATATATATATATATATATATATATATATATATATATATATATATATATATATATATATATATATATATATATATATATATATATATATATATATCATTTATGTTGTTGCAGTATAAAATCATAAACTTTTGAGTGACATTGTACTTTTTTCACCATCTATTTTATCCATAAAAGTCCCGTACAACTATTTTCAGCAACAATTTTAGGTTTATAGTGTAAATTAAGAGAGTTTAATTTTTCAATTATTTTAGAGATTTTCTCATGTTCTTATTTTTTTAAAAATATGTTGATGAATTTAAGAAGTAAAATGCAGAAAAATAAAGAACATAAAGATATTTTCTAGTTCTCTTTATCTATTAAGGGTATATTTTAGTTCCCTCACATTTACGATTGTTAGATCTTTGTATAAGTCACACAAATATTTCTTCTACAAACTTCTAACAACAAAAAGAAACACATCACTTCCTTAATTTCACAAAAACTCCAACAATTATTATGAACTTTGAATCGTCCTGATTCAAATGTCAT